>RXPK01001521.1:0-102941 GCA_004143645.1 Protaetia brevitarsis
TTATTTCGAGTATTTTTGAACGTTGCATATATACACATATTTATTTCTGTATATATAGATACAGAATTCCGACAACTTTATTTAAAAATTTTAAAAGTAGCAAAGCCCAATAAGAATGAAATAAAGAATACTCAATATTTTTGAAACAAGTTGCAGGTCTGGAAGTCAGTTCAACAATTAGAGCTCGCTGATACTAATTGATACTAATTGCATGAACAAACGCCTCAACAGAAAAAAATAGCAATCTTGCAGTTTAGACTAAGATGTTGCTACACAAAGTGTTCATTAGAAATAGAACTACTGTTCTCAAATAACAGAACATCTTGTTTGGTTACTGCTTAGTTACTAACATTTTTTAAAAATTAAAAACTAATCTTAAGCCTGAACTTTGCTGTAGATACTTGCTACGCTTAATGTTCTGAAAGAAACTCAGTGCATGTATGCTGTGCGCATCTAGTATGTATGGTATGTATATCTGTGGCTGTTGCAGGTTCCATTAATACCTCCAAATCTTACTTATAAAATTGAGATCAAAGTTACAGAAAAAGAAGCAAATATTGAACAAAGACAAGAAGAACCAGACAAGGAAGAAAATAGGATTTTGAGAGCTTTCGTAATACGTAAAGATCAAATACGCCCACTGGTTGCGGCAGCTATTACTATGCCACCTACAGACTTGACATTCATTTTATAAGATTTTTGTATTTGTTATTAAATTGTATTTATATCAGAATAAACTACTTCTTTCCTTTTTTAATACTGCATTTCTTGTAATCCTTCCAAAAATTAAGCTTTTAACTTACAATTCAATGTAACATTTTTTTTTAATTATATCCCAAAGTCCAAGCATTTTTTAATAAATTTAATGTATTATCATTTTCTTTTTGCCTAAGTTATCGTCATTAATATTAAATACGTACGTTTCAAATTTTCATTGACGTATAATTAATGCGACCTTGGGAGGTGTATCTTAACACTTAACATGTACTTAATGTACACTTAATGTAGATTCGTTATTAATTTGCATTAACGTAAAACCAGTATACTATTACAAATAAAATTGTGGGCACGGTGCTAATGTTTTTATTAATGATTTGACGTTAACTTAATCCGTTGCTAGCACATGAGTTATTTAAGCGAAGACCGTCGAGTAAAATATAATGAATATTCTAAGCATAAGCGGACGTATTTCTTACAAATAATGGGAAATACAATTTTTGTTTTCTTTGTTTGTTTACATAAGCAAATGGCTTGTTTTTTTTTTTTTTATTTAAAACATTATTATGATGTATTTTTCAGGAATAACTACCTTACTTATATTTATTATTTCATTTTCAATATTTTAACCTTAGAAAGATATGAATGGTAGTTCATTTTGATTTGATATACTATAGTTATTAAGTTGCGATTTATCCTAGAATATACACCACTTTATGACTATAATTAGTAAATGTTAATATTTTTAAACCCATTTTTTATTTACGGGAAGTGTCTCGGTATGCGACGCCCCTCCATATGTTTCTACTTTCAATAGTCGATCTTCGACGGCTGTCTGACTCACACGCTGCTTACCGTGATAGTGGGAAACCTTCCCCATAGTGCCGAGCACTGCGTATACTGATGACGCGTGACTCGCATCAACCTGAGGGCAACGGGCCAAGATGACGGCTGGACCCCAGTTCAAATGTAATCTTTGCCGTAATACTGCAACAACCTTCTCTGCCGCTAGCTTCGCGCGGAGCCTATAAATTCTGAAATCGTGCCAATCTAGACGTGGCCCCAGTTCGCCGCTTGTCTGTATAAATAACTATATAGCGCGTTTCGTTGCATCAAATCATGGGAATCGCAACGTTCGTTCTGTACTTAAATGAACGCGCGCGCGTGTGTATGTATGTGTGGATGTGTAATGGTGGGCCATGGCCCCGTGTCTCTTTAAAGGCAAGATCGTATTAGCCGATACTGCACTGCAGCGCAGTGGCGCGACGCGACCAAAGATTGTTTATATGAATTCTTATGAGATAGAACGGTACGCTGCAGTAGCCTTGCGCAGCGCGACACCACGCGACACAATTGAGTTCTGTTGCCCGCGCAGTGTGTCGCGTCGCTCCGCTGCAGTGTAGTGTCGCCTAGTGCGTCTTACCTTAAGAGGATCCCCCTTGGTACACACATTTAAGTATAGAACGAACGTTGCTATTCCATGATTTGAGACGACGAAAAAACGCTTTTATTTATTTATGCAGACAAGCGGCTTGCGATGGGCCACTTCCAAACACATGCTTCCAAATTGGCTCCGGTTTCAAACGGTTTGTTGGTGTCCTCGGTAACGGAAGCGGGCATGGTTGCGCTAAACGTAAACATTATATTAGAGTGAAGCAACCGTGTCTTGACTCACTGTTCGTTGATTGGTTGACCGAGACACAGTATAAACAGATGTGCTTACGTGCATAGCGAAGTACGGTCATTATTATTATATTTTAGTTTCGGACAATCAATCGATTTCGGACCGTGAGGGTTTTGTTAATGGAAAAGGTGGATTAGAAAAATCCGGATGGGGCCTACGGAACATATTTTAAAAGCATTAAGGTGTTTTTAAGATTCGATTTTCTAGAAAAAAAATTAAAATACTTTGTAAACACTCCTGAAATTCGCTAAGATTGTAGAAATCAACGCGAGCGCTAATAGATGGCGACAAGTAAACAGTCTTTCTAAAAAAGCTGCATTTGATTACATTAATTAATAGTTGTGGATAAATTTGGATTTTAACATTTTACTATTTATAGTATATTTACCATATATGCATTTGGTTGTTTTTGATGTGTTCCGCAATGACGTCATCCGTCGGCTTTGACGAATTTGACATTCAAATCAAGCATATCGTGTCATTTATACCGTGATTCTAAGCATATGCATTCCCAGCAGCGGCGGCTGGTGCTTATACGTTTTACAAGGGCCATTACAATGATCTAATTTCTTCGTATAAGTTCGTAACATGTTCGTATTTCGGACGCTAGCAAAGGAACTTCAGTCACTGTATTGGCCCCGCCTGTGACGTATGCGCCAGCCGCCACTGATTTCCAAACGCGTATATGTATCAGTATATGTAGTTGGCGTAATTACTGACGCCATCCTCATTTAAACTTGTTTATATAGTTTAACTTGTACCTAAGTTATTTCCTAAAATAACATGACAACTGTTTTGTTTAAATTTTGCTTTTTTTTAACTTAAATACTCTTTTATTTTCTTGTGCAATTTTTCATTTTATAATGTATTATTTTAGCAATAAACGAGCTAATAAATTATTGCAAGGTGAGCTGAACTGATTAAAAACTTTGTAAATTAATAAAATAGGGGGTGGGAGTTGGCTCCGAGATTGGCCCCACCACTCAATATTCAAGTTCAATTATTTGTTTGCTTTATAACAGTTAGGGAATATTATTTAATTAATTCAATCATTCAAATAAAGATCATATCAGGTTTTATACTGTTTATTTCCAATCAACGAACTCAACAAATCTCCTTACCTTTCTTAATACTTTTAGCATTTATTGTTGTTGTTATGTGCGAGTTAGTGCTACTACAGTTATTTTTCACAAATAAATATTTGGATAGCCTAGTTCAATACCGTAACAAGTTAGAATGCCGATACTTCAACTCATTACAATATTGAACAAGGTCATCGGATCATCTTTTTATTGTGCAGGATTAGCTTTTATGTATGTATGTGTTCCAAATACACCACAAAAATGAGATTATTCATATTTTGATCCATTATTTTTTCGCCAGGTCCACGTATTTCACCATGGCCTCGTGTTGGGACATACCCTTTCTTTGGTTCCAGGCATCCCATTTAGCCCTTCCTCTCGTATCGGTGGGCCTTGCTGCAAATATTAACAAATTAATAAATTATAGTATGCTCCAAAAAAGATATATGAATTTACCTATATTTATATCGCCAACCAGAGTTGTTTATAGAACGCATACAATTCCAGCAAATCTGAATCAGGTGCGTTTCGTAAATTTTTTCACCTTTTGGCATGCGGCCTGAAATTTCTTGAACAGAGAAATAATATATTTCATTTTTTCACAAAAAAAAAGTTGGTCCGTATTATACGGAAAATTATCAATCTTTTCAGTTATAAAACGATAAGATTACATCATACAACACCAAAACATATCTCATAAAATTAAAATAGGAATCATAATTTGGTTTAACTAAAAATTATTACACCTTATACAAAATTATATCTTAACTCCTGGCTACTTCACACCATCAAGATAAAAACTCATTTAATTTTTGCAACATTATTATGGATAAAACAACTTACCTCTTCCATACTCGATATTCTACACGATTTCATATCATTCCTGCAAGCATTTATATTATGTGGAATTGTAAATTTTTAATGTGATATCAAGAACTTTTCTTGCTTTCCATACATTTTTTATCACAATCAGACGATAACTTAATTGCATATCATTACGCCGTACAAGCGCTGTGAAAACAGAACTTAGTTACTAAAATTGTAATATGACAGTGCATCTCATCTTACCATATATGTTTAATGCTGACAAAAATGTTTGTAGTAATTTACTACATTAATATTCTGGGTTGTTTCTATAGGTATTAAAAACTAATATTAAAATCTCTACAGGTGTCTCGAAGCCAAGTGGTCAAACAGTGGCCATTTTAAAGATACAAGATGGCTTTACTAAGGTCACGGTCGTTATTTCTGTTATGGGAAATATAGGAAAAGGTTAAAAGGAAAGAAAAAGTTGTGCACGTTAGAGAGAGCGATCCTTGTCTAGAACCGCATTACTAGATATTGTAAACTGAACCGTGAAACTTCTTATTGCCATTGGTATTAATGTATAGGAATAGAGCAGGAACTAAGACAAATATATAAGGCCTTATTTAAAAAATACGGTTGATCATGGTTCTTCAGTCTCGAAACGTCGTATTGCAAATCTGATTACAACAATTTATAGCCAAGTAATTTCCAAACAAAAAATCTTTATACACTATATCCTAATATACGGGCTGATTCATTTTCGATCCTCACCATATTGAGATCTCGCTTATTATTGAAGATAGGCGGTAAGTTTAAATTTGGCAAAGTTGCTAAATTTTATGGTTATTATGATACCAAAAGAAAGTAGACTAAGAACAAATAGCGTTCCTGATTTTTTTAAGAAAGGGAAAATTCCGATTTTCTTATTATATATATATATTAGTCTTAATATTTTTCTTATCTAAATCTTCATAAGAATTATGTGAACTCTGCTTAACAATAAATATCAAACTATGCTCCTATCTGGATGTATTATACTTCCCTCCAGGAAATACCGTAGCAATAAATATATTTCAATACAACATGTATTTTAACATTTTATTACGTAAAATAATAATCTTTAAACTTTGAATTTTGATATACAGTGAGGTCGTAAATGGTCCCCCCCCCCTGATAACTTTTGAATGGTATGAGATAGAGCAATGAAACAAAAACCAAGTGAAATTAGAGATAATTGTGATTTTTGCCTATAGAGATACGCACATGGCTTCTGATGTAAATAGAGGGCGTAGCTATCTTTAAAATTTTAAATAGGAAGTAATTTCATTTAGAAGCTCATTTGGAAGATATTTCTATTACTTTTATGGCAATGCAAACAGTTTTACGATTTTCGAAATTTTGGGTTCCTAAAACCAATTAATTAAACCATCAATGCCCAGATTAATTCTACTAAAAAAAGAAATGAAACAAAAATTCATCTCATATCTCAACAGTACCTTACAAAATACTCAAAAGGGTCCGGCAATAATATACCACTGAGCACTAAAGGGCAAGAAAACCACCTTTCTTGAGGACAGTCTGCGAAAAATAATAATAAAATGTATAATAATAATTTATCCAAAGCTTCCCAGAAAGGCGGTTTTACCTGCTTTCCAACAAGAATTGAAATAACCACAATGTATAAATATTTACCTAAAAGCTTGTTTATAAACAATAACGTACATATCCTTTTGACTTCTTCCCAATAACTTATATTAGAATCAGATTTTAGTAATGATACTTGATTAGAAAAATAAACTGTTTCGTCATTCATTTTTGGGTCATATTTTTTTTTCTTTTGTTTTTGAGCATGTATAAGCATCTTAGGATATGGACCGTTAACAGTTGTACGTGTGCGACAGAAAGTAAAAGAGTTAGTGGCGTCATTAAAACGATAACGATGGTACCCGATGCTGAATGTACTTGGTAAGCGTAGGTAGGTACTGTACTGATTTCGAAGTATCGTTCTAATCTCTAGTTTAAACAACTTATATTACCAATAAAGTAATTAATACATCCAGGACCAGCTTTCCTAAGCTAAAAATGACTATCTCAATTCTCTCTACATTTTCCCAAGTTTTTTAAAAATTGCTTCTTTCGCATATTGTTCATAGGGATAGATTTGTTAAAATTGTTCAATCTAGTCAATTATTAAATACCTACATCGATATGAAGTCATTATGAATCAAATGCACTAGACTAAAAGTAGAAAAATACTCGCATCGTCTAGTATCTAGTACTTTTTGAATTCCAAATATTCCCTCGTCAAATACACAAAGAAAACTGAATAACAGAAAGACTGAGAGCACATAAACTTGACTCGTAAACAAATAAAAAATAAATGAAAAAGTGACTTTCCTTCTTAATAAAATTTTTGTATAATATAATGTCACCAGTCTGTCACCAATCATATTGCGACAAGTTAATTTTTTCAACAACATCAAGGTCGAAGTGTACTCTTAGAAGTGGGTTTTTTTAATTTTTCTTCAGATATATTTTAAATTCACTCGTTCTTTGCTATCTTATTATTTTATTTATGGATAAAGCGCTTCATGAACTTTCGTTCCAATTTGAAAAAAAAATGCCAGGTTATCTTCACAAAACGTCTTAATTCTAGGACTTATTTCTCATTACAAAATCCTAAATCCATGCCTGACATTCGTAAAATATCGTTATCATTTAATCAGATAAATAAAATAAAAATCGGGTTACATGTACTATATTATAAAGGGTGCCTCGACCTTCACCAACAGTGCAGCTGTTTGATTTTCATAACGTGTATTGGACAGAGAATCGTTATTGTAGTAAGTACATAAATACAAAAAAAAGTAATTAATTACTGAGAAGCGCAAGCAAAATTAGCAGTAGTAATAATTATAATAATATTGTGGAGAATTTCATTTTATTTATATTTATGTTTCAGAAGACCACTCAAGATGTCCTGGAAGAGGTAAGTTTCTAACAAATATCTAATTTTTCTAAACATTTTTATTATTTCTTGGCCATGAAGCATTCTAAGACTAAATGCATTACAGAAATTCAAGGCTATGGCCGACAAGGTCAGGCATATGCAAACACCGAGCGATAGTGACTCATTGGAATTATATAGTTTATATAAGCAAGCAACTGTAGGAGACTGTAATACAAGGTAAGGATTCTGTTAAAGTATTAGGTACAGATTTATTGCTATTCTATCTAAATAACCCGTCACCTTACAGAAAGACCTGGTGCTTTAGACGTGAAAGGCAAAGCCAAATGGGATGCTTGGAACGACAGAAAGGGAATCGGCCAAAACGAAGCAAAAGAAAAGTATATCGCTAAGGCGAATCACTGGGACTTTAGTGTATGTTTACCTATTCCTGTTCTTTTATATTCAGAAATAAAGATTTTGTACTAAGTTGTTCCGTATAATTGTTGTCTTAAAGTTCTTATGATAAAGAATGTAAAACCTATATAATTTGTATCCTGTTGATGTCAATTTTACAAATTAAAGTCAATGACAAATTACATGTCAAAATTTTATGTCACCATTGAACACGAAATCTTTAAAGTATACTTGACGAATTCAATTTTCTAATAATATAATTTACTTTCGGCTTTTACCACTTCGTAGAAATTCGTAACAGAAATAAATTCCAAACTAATTAACCAGATCTTTCAATTAGCAAAAATGCCTTTGGACGAGGTAAGTTAGTTATTATAGATTTGCTTGCCATCAAATGCACTGGATTAGTTCTTTTCGGAATCTTACATGTTGCGAATTTTACTCATATACAGGAATTTAAGATGATGACTAAAAAGGTCAGAGCTATGAATCGACCATCAGACGCTGATATATTAGAACTCTATAGCCTTTACAAGCAAGCCACTCTTGGTGACTGCAATATAAGTAGGTAGTGTTTATTTAAACATTTTGGGTGGTAATTTTTAAATTTTCCAATGGTGTTTGTGCGCAGGTAAACCATGTGCAATAGATCTAATTGCAAACGCCAAATGGAACGCCTGGCAAGCTAAGAAAGGGATGAGTAAGGAAGAAGCTCAAGAGAAATATGTAAACAAAGGTTCATCGCTCGGATTAACGTTTGATGGGGAGGAAGAAGTTAATCAGCAACTGTAATCGTTGTAATTAGATGAAATTACCGCAGGAGATATACGCCACCTTAGTTATTATTAATCAATACATACCCATTTTTTTTTTTTTATTATGAATGTGGGAAAGTTACATCAGAGGTGAAATAAAATTAACGTAAAGAATTATTATTTTATTGAATGAATGAATTAAATTAGGTATACGTATTTGCAAATGCATTTTATATACATAAAAAAGAGGTCAATAACTGCTGTTACATAAAGGTGTATTTCAAAACATTATTACTATTAATAAAAAAATTACCTTGAACCGCACAATATCATTAAGAGAAGTTTCGAGCTTCCAAGATATGCTTCCTGAACATATTGAACAATATCTGTACAGATACTTAACGTTTGCTTCTGCAAGCAATTTTTGAGAACAAAAAAAAAAAAACAAGCACTACTTACTATTACGTCAAAAGCAAAATAACTACTTAGATACTTATAGCACTTATAACTTTCACAGAATGAATAAATAATTAGGCGCATTTGGATTCTAAAATGATATAAATGAAAATTCTTATTCAAAGTTAGGCAACTTATTTTACGGACATACGTTAGTGACATCTATAAGCTACAAGCTCTATTGCAAGTTTTTTTATTGCACCTTGGACCTGCTGAGATTATACATAACCAGAATACCGCTATCATGCGGCGTCAGTACTATTCGTGGGTTTGTGTTGTATTGTTTTACATCGCTAAACTTGAGGTGTGTGGATGCATTATTAATAAGATTATTTGGTGAATTATATTGGACTTAATCAATACTGAATTTTTCATTTAGAATTTGCATTATATTTTTTGTACTTTTCAGGTTTAAATCATGTCTCTCCAAGAAGTAAGTTACTAGCATTCACATCTAATTAATTACAATATTTATGTATCTTTACAAAAAGTTAGAAAGCAGACTGTTTGTTGCTAACTGTATTTTCTCGACTTTAATTTCGGTCATCCGTTAATCCAAAAGAAAAAAATACTTTTTCTACAAATAAAAATGCATCAGCCATTGGCCGGTTAATTTTTTTAGGAATTCATTTATAGCAATTACTTAGGCATGCGTGGTTGATTCATTTTAAAATTTTATTTCTGGTTGGTGAAAAGATATCGAAAAGATAAGATCGGCGACTATCTTAGGTTTGTTCGCTGGTGCTACACTTTCCACACTAACTCCTACTTAAAACAGGATAAAAGATTTACTCTTTATGCATCTGAGAAAGAGACAATATGCACCAGTGTAATTGGTGTAACACCGGCGAACAAAAATCTTGTTAGTTGTACCTGACTTCCACACTTGTATATTTGTTAATTGTAAAATGCGGCAGGGGTCACCTTATAATGTATTGTCTGGCGTCATTTTGCACTTTAACACGAAATATTTCCCAATTGTTTTCTCCGATGCCAAGTACATATTTAATTTTAAATATTCATTATTGCTTAAATAATTAATGTACTGAAAAAGAATTCAAAGAATTTAAAGAAAGAATTTAACTTTGAGCAATTGCCAAATTATTGTGTTATAAAAACAAAAATTTACATTAATGAAGAAGCCTGAATAAAATACCTTTTTTTACATAATTATGATAATTGGAAGGAAAAACAGCGACTAGATATAAGCAATACAATTACTATTTGAACACGTAAATGTGATTCATACTTTTCAGAAATTCGATAAAGCAGCTCTTGATGTTAAAAAATTGAAATCCCTTCCCAGCAATGAAGATTTACTTATACTGTACGCTTTCTTCAAACAAGGCACAGTAGGTGATGTAAATACAGGTAATTTTACCTATTATTATTTCACAATGAAAACTAGAAACATGGTTACAGCAGGCATTATAATTATAGTACATATATGATGTTTATAATATTCTTTTAATAAATCCTAGTATATTAATGAATACAGGATATTAGCAAATATTATACTAATATAAGATAATGTACTGCTGCCACATTTCTATTTTTCGCTAAATACGTAAGTACCTAGTAATAAACTTGTCTAATAAATATTTTATTTAGAATATGACTTACTTACAATAAAACATTAATTAAAACACAAAATGTTTCGATAGCATTTGTTATCTTTTTTAATTGCTTATTTTTTTTATTTTTGTAATTATATTTATATAATAATTATAAAAATATTAACTTTATAAATAATTGATTGAAAAAACCTGTACGTTGGCTAAATAAATAAACTAATTCAAGAACTAATGAATTTGCACAAATTCCCAAGAAAACAAAATTTCTACAAATCCTAAATAATGCTTCAAGTTTAAATAATTACCAAAAATAAATACCGAAAATTTTGAGTTTTTAATTTAATTCGAACATTAATACTAAAATATTATACGACGAAAATGATTATGGATTAACATCTAGACTTACCCAATTACCTTTTTATAAATGTAAGCCAAACAATAAGCCATTATTATATATACTGTAATAATGTGTTGTAATTAAACGACGTAGTATATATGGTAATTATCAATAATTCTTGACATATACACATTTTTTATTTCTATATACAGTTAATAATAAAACAGTATTATAGGTATTTCATAAGTAGAAGTAAATAAAATATTTATTAGTGAAATTCACGTAACAGGTTAATTATTTCTTATTGTTTGTATCTATATAGTTCTACATATAACTTCTTTCACAAAAATAATAAGCATTTTTATTGCTTATTATTGGAATTCATGTTAAAATTAAAAAAAAATCTACTTTGATACATAATACTTCATTACCTACTGCGTAATAAACGATATATTTACATTTAATATATATCTACAGAACGACCTGGAATGCTCGATTTGAAAGGTAAAGCGAAATGGGATGCCTGGGCAAGTAAGAAAGGAATGTCCAAAGAAGAAGCTCAGCAGAAATACATCGAAAAAGTAGAAGAATTAATTGCCTCCATTGGTCTACAATAAAAGTATGGAGTAGGTGGGGAAACAATGCATTTATATGAACTTACTTTTACATCACTTTAATTGCTATTAAACTAGTGGATACCTACTTTATACTCTTTTCTACGTTATTAATTATTATGGTTATTGAATAAATATTATCTTGTTAAGCGGTTTTTTATTATTAGTAAATATAACATTGCTTTGTTATAAGCGACGTAATTTTGCATCAAGGTCCAGGTATGAGTCAAAGGAAAAATGAAAAATCAAGGATTTAAACTATTACTTCCATGTTCCAAGTATTACTTTTAATTTAATAATTCAATTAGTCCGTGTATGACACATATATAATCTTTTCTTCTTTAAATCTCTTGATAAATCATATATAATTATATATAAATAACAACGATGATAACATAATAAATTATAATTAGGCAGCAATAAGATTGAACAGCATCACCTGACACTTTGATAATGCTTTGATTATTAGTATAAGCCTTTTAGTATGCACTCACTATTGCCAATGAATATTGTAAACATGTTTTAAACTAAAGCTTAATATCCTATTTATGTATTTTATAGTGCTTGTGTTATCGTGTTCAACCTATTCTTTATCTCGAATTACTGGCTCAATTTTATTATAAGTAATATTTTTTACATTCAAAAATGTTAATAAATAATTACTTAATTTCTAGGAATTTTTACAATTAGAATAAATTATCTACTTAAGTAAAAGTTTGATTTTAATAATTTTTATAAAAAAAAAAACGTGCAGGGAAATTATCCAATTGGAATTTACAAGTTACAAACTGTCATTTCCGATGAAATATTTCATGGAAAATATTATCTCTGACATAAAATTAGGAAATACATTTGAGTCATTTATTTAACTTGTATTTATACTTTTAAGTAAATAATATGAATATAATTATTCAAGTACCCATATAAACCCGCGTCAATTCTGGGGTGTCGTAATTTTAAAATGAATGTCGGGTCAAATCGGGTGTTGGCTGGCCTGTGGTTAGTTGACAACTAAAATGTTGACATTTCTGGGTCTTCGCAACTGAAATGATAAGAATGTTAATTGAAATTTATTGACGCATACTATACATTATTGCATTTATCTCCGACTGATCAAATATTCTTTAAGTGAGTAGTGTTTTAAGGTTACATTTCTTTCCCGCTTGGTACAGTTCCGAAGGAGGCGTGTCTTTTTGTTGGGGGTATACAACATTTTCATCACGTATGAGATTCTTAATGGAGTTTATAATGCCACCATTTAGAGGCTCTAAATGTATCTTAGACATGTCCAACAATAAAAATAATTACTTTATACCTCTTCCAAGTACATCAAATGAGAATTTTAAACATCGATGTCGTGATTATCCCTTGAAAGTTTTGGGAAATTTAAATCAACTGAGGCAAAGTTCCCGTTTTTGCGATGTAGAAATCGTAGTTGGTGATAAAGTAATTAAGGTAAGTCTTTCATATTCTATTATTAGCTAAAACCTACAAGCTCACATTATTGTAGGCTCATAAGGCAGTACTAGCTGCTAGCAGTAATTATTTTCAAGCTATGTTCACTGGGGGTCTTTGTGAGAAAGACCAAAATTCTGTGGAATTGCATGCAATCTCCCCACCAATTCTCGAAATACTAATAAATTTTATATATTCTGGTGAAGTTTGTATAAACCAGAATAATGTGCAAGAATTAATTGTAGCTGCAGATATGTTAGAATTGCATGAAGTCGTATTAGGTTGTTCAGAATTCTTGATTAAGGAATTACACCCTATAAATGCTATTGGAATTTTTAGGTAAATAGATATGTAATATGTAGCAATTCTATCTTTTAGTTCACCATTTTAAATGTAAAATAACCTTCCTGCTTTTTATGCTATTGTATATCGCCTTATCTAAGTAATAAGTAATGTTTTATTTTTATAGTAATAACACTAAAATTATAGATTCGCAGAAGCTCACAATTGTGCAGAATTGATGACAGCTGCATATGAATACATTTTAAAGCATTTCCTTCAAGTGTGTAATGAAGATGAAATATACGAGTTACCAAAAGAGGAATTTATTAAATTTTTATCTTCGGAACATGTTAGAGTCGATTCAGAATTTCAAGTGTTTCAAGCAGCAATTCGATGGATCACTCATAATATTTTAGATAGAAGGAGATATGTTTTTGAAATTCTGAAGCATGTCCGACTACCTCTCTTCTCTTTAGGTTTGCTTGAAATATAATTTTATGTAATGGTTTTCAAAATTTTATTCTCAATTATAGGTTTATTAGAAAGAGCCGTGAATGAATGCAGTGACAGCAGCTTAAAAGTGGCATTAAAATCTGTTCACAATGATCTAGTAAATAAAAAAGGATGTCTTGTACCATTAACAGTTCACCCAAGGATTTGTGCAAAGAAAGATATTTATGTTATTGGTGGAAATAAGAGAGAACCAGTATTACACAGAGGATCTGAGAGTTATTGTGTCTCGGTTGTGAAGTTCGATACATTCAAAAGGTAATTATTTTAACATTGTGATTAAAAAGTGCTTGAAATGGAAACATTTATATTACTAATCTTTTTAAATAAATGTTACCAGAAAAATTCTAGGAACTAACTGATCACTTAAGGTGGTATTACATGCATTTGCATTTTGAGAAATACGTGAAAATAAATTAATGTTTCTTTACTTTTTATGCCGAACCTGAGCGTTATTTTAGAGATTTTATAAAAGTATAACACCGAGAAAGCTATATTTTATTTACGTAACAGAAAAAAAAGAATAGTCTATAAATTATTGAAAAAAAAAATATATTAACAAAAAGTTATAACTTCAACTGACTACGCAAGTGGTAGGTAATTTTTTTAGAATAAATGAAATTGGTGACCGAACAAAAATTTATTAAAAATTGTAGCATGCATCCAACTCTTTAGAAAAAAGCAATAACCAAGAAACCTAGAAATTTTCGAAATTCAGTCACTATAGGCGGCAGATGACGCTATATCATTTAGATTCTTACCTTGCTTGTATATAAGAATAACCGTACGTAACCGAAATTTACGGTACTTAAATACATACATACCTACGGAGTTCGTAACCTCTTCTAGCAAATTAAAACTCATGATTCCCCTTCACCGTCATACTATCAGATATATCCGACCCAATTTTCGTAAATGAGAAAGGTGTAAACAATAATAGGATTCCATTTATGACAGTAATTTATAGTATAGACCTGATTTTACGCACAATCCTTGCCTAGCGCTTGAAAGAATAATCAAGTAGATACAACGTTTTGAAAATTAAATAAAAACAATTTTTTAAATACTGGTATATTTTACTTTTCACTTAATTTATTTTAATGTATTTAATAACGAAAATAACAAAATAACTATTCAGTTGTAAAACAATGGAATTTATGTATACACTAGGATTTGTCATTGTATAGGGGATGCATGCCCGCACTAGCCCTTCAATGAATTTCTAAGAAAGTTGAAACAAGACAGTTGTAATAAGTAAAGAACCGTATGAAAATATTTACCTTGAATTTCTACATACTAAGCTCAAGTTTTTATATACAAAAGCATACTGGCAGAGATTTAATTCTCTTACTACTTCTTCTTTTTGTCATAATTACTGTTGTATTTCTATCAAAATAACAAAATTTAAATTAATTACCTTCTTGAAAAACATAAAATGCGATTCTTACTTTAAAGACTCTTCATATATCCATTTTTTTTTATTTCGTTAATATTTAATGCAGTATAAAATAATAATTAATTAACAATTGTGAAAAGCAGCAATGATAAGCTGTGGTCGTGTTATTATTATTGCCATTATTACATATTTAAAAGAATAAGTTTTAAACAATAGTTAACTCTTTTCTTTGATATATGTTCGATAATGTTCTTAATTGCAAAATATCCACATCGGGAGAACGTTTGTTACTTTTTGTGACGATGTTTCGCATACAGCCAACTTTTAATCATGTTTTTCTTTCTATCAACATCCGCAAAGAAAGATGTACACTTCTCACAGGAAAAATCGGGACACCAGCAATCGTGAATTTTAAAATTTCTTGGGTGTAAATGCAACTTTCAGAGGGTATATGCACTTATCAAAGCCATAAATCACTTTTTTGTGTGTATTATTGCGATCAAAGGTAAAGACTAAAAATTCATACAGAAATATAAATATACATAGAGAAAAAGGTTTATACATTAAATAAACACATTTCGGTGGCGGAAATACCGAATACGGAAATATTAATGCAAAAAGAAATACATAACAACTAAAAGGCCTCTTGAGTAGACGGCACCATTTAGAAATATACATGTATGTATTTAACTTGTTTGATGTTATGTAGAGATAATTCTTTTTTTAAGAAAACATATGGCGATGGGATTTTAAAATTATATTACCTATTACTATGATATTAGTTGCTTAGTTTGATTTATGCCCGCATGTAATACTTTAGCAATAGACAATATGTCAATCAGCCTCCTGAGTTTTTAAACAATGTGATTTTCACATTGATTAATTATACAATTATTGATGTATTCATTATTGTTGTTTAGTATTCTTAAATATTGTATTACTACAAAAATTTTTCTATGTATTAAAAAATTACCAAAAGCAGTTTAAGATTGTTTACAAATTTTTTAAAGCAATTAATTTCACAAAGAAATTATTTATTTTATTAATCCTCCGTTTATTGTATTTTCAAGAAATATATCTTAACTATCGCTTGTGTAATCCAATGTGGTTCTATTTTATTGAAATATAGCCAACACTTTTGTTCTGTAACACAGCTTCAGGCAGTAGCAACGAAAAAGTATTAAATGTATCAAATTCGACAACAAATATTTTAGCACTAACTGAGATTGACGAACAATATGCTTTCTTACAATGTTTGTTATGTATTATAAATCTAATAATATTTAAATAATTGTTAATAAACCTGTGCTACATAAAGACAGTTTGTAAAGAGACCCAGTGTTGGCCATATTTCAAGAAAATAGATCAAGGACGTCAGATTACACAGGCGATAGCTAAGATATATTTCCTAAAAATACAATAAACGGAGGGTTCATAAAATAAATAATTTCTTTGCGAACTTAATTGCTTTATTTAAGAATTTTATAAATAATCTTAAACCTGGTTTTGGTAATTTTTTTATAGATAGAAGAAAACTTTATAGTAATGCAATATTTAAGAATATTAAACAATTAATTAATACATCAATAATAGTGTCAATAGTAGTCAATAAATCTGTGAAAATCACATTATCCCAAAACTGAGAAGGTTGACTGACAGATTATCTATTGCTAAACTAATACTCGCGAGCATAAATCCAAGTAAGTAACTAATATCAAAGCAGCACTAACAAGTAACGTAATATTAAATAATAAAATCTCATCACCACATGATTTCTCTACATAACATCAAACAAGTTAAATACATATATATTTCTAAATGAAGCCGTCTATTCAAGAGTTCTTTTTGTTGTTATGTATTTTTTTTTCATTGGTATTTCTAAAGGAAACGCCGCCACCGAAACTCCGATTTGTTTATTCTATACATAAATCTTTTTCTCTCCATATATTTATTTTTCTGTTTAAATTTCTAGTCGTTACCTTTGATCGCAGTAATATACATAATTAAATGATTTATGGCTGTGAAAGTTGCATTTACAATCAAGAAATTTTAAAATTCTGAATTGCTGGTGTCCCGATTTTTCCTGTGAGAAGTGTACCTATTTGTCGTGTTAGTTGGACATTTGCATTATGTCTCTTTCTTCAAACGTGACCCAATTACAAAAGCGAACGTTACGTTATATGCAGAAACATTACTAATAGAACAGTACGTATCTATCAGTGGCGGCCCGTGACAATATTGAGTGGTGGGGCCAACTCTCCCCTCTCTTCCCCTATTCTTTGTATTAATTTTACAAAGTTTTGAATCAGTTTAGTTCAGCTGGCAGTAATTTATTACCTAGTTTATTGGTAACTAAAATAATATATAATAATAATAATAATAAAACAATTTTTGTTTTCTTTATTTGTTTACCTAAGAAAATGGCTTGTTTTTTTCAACTTTTCAATGATTAGATAACAAACACATGATATATCATTATAAAGAGATTTTTTTTAGAGTTTTAAATTACGTAATAAAATTGAGGACATTCCATTTAACATGTATTTACTATATGTAATACATTTGATGCTCATTTGTTTTTTCTTCAAAGGCATTAACAGAGAATTAGATGTAGAATAACTTTTCTTTTTTAACTTTTTGTCGTATCTCTAAAGATATATTGAGAGTGATATTTGGTGTGACAGCTAAAATCAAACAGACTGCATAAAGAAGGATATCGAATATTCCCCACAGCTTCTTCGAATCGCCTCCCTTATAATGAGACATCTATTACATATTGAATTACAACTAATAGCGAATTTTACCATGAATATTTTTGCGCTTAGAATTTAGGCAGTCAGCCTAGCAGACCAGTTGCGTCATCTCCCCTTAAGGCAGACCCTTAACAAACTTTGAGCACAACCAACGGGGAAAATTAAATATAAGACCTGACGACAAGAAGTCTTTTAGGGCACCACACGATGTAGATCTATTGTTATCTCCCTCATATAGTCTTCAGATAGCAATAGTATTCCGAGACTTTTTGCCGTTAATGCCCGTTGCGCTTGGCCCAGGAATTAATAGATAATCGCTATTTTGATAGCTGATTGCACTTCACTCTCTATCACACGTTCTAAAATAATGAAGTATGAATAAATCATTTTCGTGGCGACGCAACATCAAAGGCGCCGACAGTAAATATTACTTCTTGTCTTGTCTATATAATATAAATTAAAAAATGAATAGTTTTATAGGATTTTTAATATTTATTATGGCAGTTAAACATGGATGGTAGTAGTAACTAAAATTAATAGTGGTTAATTTAAAAAATAGTTAAGGCCGGTTTACAATTTGCAATTTCTTACATGTAGTAAGAAATGCATGCATGCGCCTGGATTTAAATCTGTTGGGTGCAATTTTACTTGCATTGCACGGAATGCTATTTGAATTGCAAACTCAAATGATCTAAATTTATCAAATGAGCATACGCCCAATTTTTTTGCATGCAAGAAAAAATGATAATCTTGTAGCAATACTGGGATAGTGACCGAGTCTTATATAAACATCAACTCAATTAATTATATTTTTAGAAATTATATTTTACTTTCGTCGTAATACACACTGCCATCTGGCTAACTATAAAGCATCACTTTGAATAGATACCGTTGGTTAAGACTTATTAGACATTCCTTAAACATCCCTCTAAACATTCTTAAAAAAAAAACAAAAAAACTTGAGAAATGTCTTATATTAACCATTTATTATTTTTTCATTTCCTTGTGTATGCTGGTTTTTGTTTAGTTACAAAGATGTTCTTTTTACGTTTCGGAAAATTTATTGTTTCCTTTTTCACATTTCATTTTTTTTTTTAAGGAAACTAAATTTTCCGAAACGTAACAAAAAAGATGAAAATAACTAATGATAAAAAATGAAATGTGAAAAAGGAAACAATAAATTTTTGCGAAACGTGAAAAGAACATAATTAATAAAGTAATTAAACATCGGTTAAATAATTTTGAAGAAATATATTAACCATTAAACCAGCTGTTAACTAATCACAAATCGCATTTTCTATACCTCAGGGAATGGTCTATTGCCCCGGATTTATTAATAAACAGAATAGTACCTGGGGTCGCAACATTAAATGGCCAAATATACGTCGTCGGAGGCGAACAAGAATCGAACAGTCTTTCTTCCTGCGAATGTTATGATCCACAACTGAATTGCTGGACACAGATTGCAAGCATGATTGTCCCACGCTGCGAATTTGGATTATGTGCTCTCAATGGTTATTTATACGCCCTAGGCGGCTGGATAGGTGACGATATAGGAGGTTGCATTGAGAGATACGACACGAAGATCGACGAATGGAGACATGTCGGTGTTTTACCAGAACCTCGCTTTAGTATGGGTGTTGTGGCGTATAAAGGTAAGTAATTTAAAGACCCGGGTAAATACGATTTGCCGGCTCCAGGGGAACTTTGTCTGGAAAGTGGGGAATACATTTGGCTCCATAGAAGTGGCCCATAGCCAAATTTTCAGCTCTGATATTGAACGGTCTTGAGTAGAAGAATGAAAACCAATTTTTCTTTGAAAACTTTAACTTCACGATTGAGTTATAAAGCGCTTTAATATATATATATTTTTTTAGCATTTATTTTAATTTCTTTTTGATGAAGTAGCTGTTTTGTTACAATCATCAATTTTTTTTTGTAAATCTTTCCTTGCTATTATGATCCCTGGGGTACTTTTACTACTTTTGTCTGTAGGTATACGGAGCAAGACTTCGTGAGTATTACTGGTGTTTTTTTTTATTATAAATAACATCGAGGATCTCTACTGACCAAATTAATCTTTTTTCATTTACTGTGCCTCCTTTTTGCCGCTGCAGCCTTCTTCGATTCGCCGGCTCTTCCTTTGGTGGTATCGATACAATCCCGAACATTCCTGGCCGAAACAAAAGGTGGTCGGGCAAAGGAGACGGTCCTGTTGCTTCACTAAACGGGCCAACAACGAATTTAATGAAACACTCGCCCTCAGGCACGTCCGCAATGCAAGGGCAAGCATATATTTATGAAGTAATGGAATATTGAGGTCGTAACGCATTTGATGATTCCGCACCATCCATGAAGTCCCCATGATTTGCCGCAAAACTCGTCTCTGGAGGACCTGCAATGTGTTAAAGTGGCCATCGTTGAGAGGGCGAGCGCCTCGTAAGTTAGCACTAGTCTCAGATATACGGTATAGAACAGCAGTTTTGATCTAGAGACCATATAGCTTTCCCTTAATAGAAATGAGATTAATCGGATCTTCGCAGCCTAAAATTGGGTAGGTGTGTTGTTAACGTGTTGGCGGTAAGTTAATCTACGGTCGAGACTGAGTCCCAGATGTCTGACCAGGGAATAATTTCCCCGTTGATAACAATTCTAGTACCGGGAACGGATCTTTTCTTAGTGAATTGCACTACTACGGTTTTGGCGGCATTGATTCGAAGTCCCCAACGTCCCGCTCAAGTTTCCACTTTGTCAGTGACGACCTTTCATGCAGCGCACGAAAATTGCTTCGTTTTTGCAAGTGGAATATACAGTTGTATCGTTGACAAACACCGCGAAGTTAATCAAAGGGTGTTGGGGCATACCACTAATATATATCAAAAACGGCTTCGGGCCCAACAAGGAACCCCAGGGAACACCCCGAAAAGGAATGATCCGAAAGGTACATTCCGACAAATCCAATTAGGTCGGGTACCATGCCTATGTTGAGTATATATAAAGTTCCAACAGGCTACACTGGATGTCGAAGTTGAGAAATCCCGCCACGGTTGTCTCTCTCCCCTTGAATCCATGCCTAGTGGTTTCAGTAAGTCGAAAGAGCTGTTGGTTGATAAATAGTACGAAATCTAAATTTTCAGTCAGGAATGGGATTAAATTTGATTAACTCATCTCGAAAACGGCACAGAATAACGGGCTTTGCGATCTTAGGAAGAGAGCAGAGCAGACTCATTGGGCGGAAATTTTGGGGGAAAAGATAGTCTTCCGAAGATTGGTATTTATTTCAAAAGAGCCTCTTTTCAGTGCAATCAGTTTCAGAAACAATTTTCATCTGATCTTGGCTACTAGATTGTAATAGTGAACAGAATAAAAGGTCAGAGAGACGTTAAGGATCCACTAGCCATAAAAGTAGAAACCAATGCTTGGCAATGCAAGAAACTTTCGTTTGAAAACGTCACTTCTGACGATTCAGAGGATTTCCCAGAATCGATAGAAAAGGAATGAAAGAATTTATTTAGGTACTACTTCATATCGATATAAATATACCATACCATATATAAACTCAGGTTCAATTACTCTACAGTTTATCAATACTCGAACGGACATCTTGAAATTCCAAGTTCAAGTTTTATTGACTATAGGTCTTGCAGTATTAGGTATTGTGGTATACATACATATATAAATGTATGTGAATGTGATTGCTGATGGCAGCGACGAAGATTAATTAATATGTATTTCTTTGTTTCTTTTTATTTTTATCTAAACTACTATATTCCTTTGATAACTTATTTTTTCCTATTATCTTTAGATTATCGCTACCAACAGCTTAAAATTATTTTTATACAACCGATTTTTTTTTCAGTTATTTTATCAATAAAAAAAGAGTGTGATTGTCACAATTCCATCTCTAAAGGTTTCTAAAATGATGATCGTACCAAAAGGGTTACTTCGTAAAAAAAAAGAATGGACAACAATAAAATAAAAAAATTGATCGACGAATTATTTTTGATCTGAGCCGTCAAAAAACCACATATTTTCTTTTTTTTGTACATTTCTAATCATGAAACGAAATTGAAAATGTTCAAACTTCGCTTACTATTTTTTACTTGAAGATTGTTCAATATTTACAGCTGAAAATTTGGCTGTAGGGCACTTCCAGAGAGTTTTGCAGCTCCCTAGAAGTGACCTCAATTTTCAACCAAAAATCCCCTGGAGCCGACAACTCATACTTACCCGGCTACGGCCTTTACAATTTTTTATATGCAAACAGGACTTATTTACATGGTCGGAGGATGTACCAAAAATCAGCGACATCTAGCGGATTTACTTAGCTTCGATCCACTTAGCGGTGAGTGGAAAAGCTTACCCTCAATGTCCATTGCCAGATCTCAAATGGGAGTAGCTGTAATTGATGATTATCTCTACGTTGTTGGTGGAGATAACAAACATACAGTTCTAGATTCAGTTGAAAGGTATTCCTTTAAGAAGGTAATAATTTTCTGATGCATTTCATGGCGAATATAACAATAATAACATTGGCTGGTTTGCAGAATAAATGGTTTACCGTTCCATCTATGAGATTGGCTAGGAGTCGTCCAGCTGTGGCAGCTGTTGATGGCTTGGTGTACGTCGTTGGTGGGGCCCAAATAAAGGAAGATTTCTACAGAGCACAATTTACTCTTACTTCTGTAGAAGTTTTCGATACAATAACCAATACGTGGTCCGAATATCCTTCTCTACCAGAAAGCCGTGCGGAATCCGGGGCGGTTGTGATATAAGATCTTTAATTTTATTGTTTTATATGAGCATACCACTTGCATTTTGTGAGCTTCCATGTATTAATTATTAAGAATTTATAAGGAGGAACACCCTGATATAGAACCTTTAATTTTCGAAGGATCGAATTGTAACCAGTCATTTATATACCAAAGATATTTAATGATTTTGATCTCAGAAAGAACGATCATAGATTTTTTTTATATATTATAATTTTATATTTATGATTTAAATTTTATTTTTAGCACATATATGAATTAAGCTGGAAGTAAAAGAAAGATCAAAGCTTATTATGTGATGAAGTTATAGATACCAAGTTTGAATATTTTCTGTTCTTTTTTTACTTAATAGTTATCGTTTTATGTTGCATTACATATAAATATTTTAAATAGTAGTTACTTAAATACGACTATTATTGTATTCATCACACATATATGAATTGGATAAATATTTTTATTTCATCATAACATCACGTAGATGTTATATATGACCAAGCAAAATAAAAATTAGTATAAGTATATTGTTTTTTCATTTATTTATATTACTTGAAGAGTGAAAGTCAAAAAGGGAGTCAATTTTTACAGATCAAATAGTCCAGTGAAGTTGTAATCTAAAAAATTCAAAAACAAGACGTTCAAGATATGAAACATTCATTATAAAAAATTATGGCAATGATTAATAAAGAAAATAGATAAAAATTGAAAATACTCGATATTACATACTCGTAATTTTCACACGAAAATTGTAATAATTGTTTATATACTTATTACCAAAAAAAAGAGCAGGACGCAACTTCGAACTTCAGTCCTTGCCTTTAGAAATCGAGCGCACTATCCGCTAGACCAAAGGGCCCATTTGTTTTGTAATATCATTTTAGTGAGGTTATATGAGCGCGGCCACGGGAGTACAAGTGCAGTTTATGCGGATTTTTTTTCAGCTCGATCGGCTATATGCTGGCCTGGCAGTCCCCTTGTGCGCTTAAAACCGAGTTACCGACTTACCAGGTAATAAATCTTAGTATAGCGTCTCCAGTAATTTGACTGAAACTAAAATTAAAGGGCTTTGTTCAAATTCTAGATAAATGATTAAGGTTAATTAGGTCAATTTAATATTACCAACAGATGGTGTTTACTCACAATTGCGAAGTAACTAACTTCAATCTAATGACACTTCATTGAAATGTTGCACCACTATGGCTTTCATTCACAATTATGAAAACCCTTTTTTGGTAACATTAATCCATGTGTGTTGAAATGCAATCAACAAAACATCTTACTAAAGGAAAGTAATTTATTTGTAACACTTCATCATCTCTTCGTGTTCGAAATACCTCAAACAAGACATGTATTCACAATAACATATAGGTATTTTAATATTTTATATATGTATATTAAAAATAGTTTAGTCCCCTTTATAATTGAATAATTATTTCTAGTCAATATCGCCAAACCTCTGCTAAGCTTTCGTGGTTAAAACAATATTTAAGTCGATAGAGTCTGATATTTCAAAGCTTATGAAACAAAACCGGTCGCGAATTTTGAAAAGACCACAATTACACTAAAAAAAAAGAAAATGCAACAAAGAAACAGGCATCCTACAAAACTTCTTCAACAACACAACATGAGCGATACAAATAATATGAAAAATGCAATGAAAATGGCAAAATACTAAAACTGACACAATAACCGTTATTGCTGATGATGAGGGCTTTGCTATAAAAGCGTCCAGTGTAGTGAAATTTGTGTCATCTGTGTCACAGTTGTGAATATTTTTGTTAAATAAGTGGAACAGCAAAACAAATTCAACAACTAAGCTAAAAAAAGAAAATCAAGATTAATTATACTTCAGACAATTCCACGAGTTATATTATTTGTTTACTTGGGACATGACACGTGAGGGGGGTGTAAAACTTTTTTGGACTAGGGCTTACGTAGGTAATGAGAGGGCGGATCAATTAGCGAAAGAGACGCCCACACAACATACTTCGTCCGACTGATATCCAATGGATGTCCCAATCACCAAAACATGTCCATATCCATTGCAGATGTTGGATAGATATCCATGGGACATTCGTTTTGGAGTTATTACAATTGTTTATAAAATTAATAGAAATATATTTATCGCAATTTTAACGTAAAAATTAATACCAAAATAGACACAATTTGCCTGTTTTGAAGTTATTGATAAGTACATCAACTTTGTATCAGATATCCTATGGATATCTATTCGATGACCATTTGAACAAGGTCAAAAATCACCGAGTCGAATGTAGATCGTGTTTATACTCATCATTTATCGTATCTGTCCTGACATCGTCAGTCGAAAAACGACCATTGTTGAATGTGCTGTGTTTATCTGTTGTTACGTTGGTTTATGGTTTTGTTTATATTACAGTATAGGTAAGTAATATTGTCTTTCTCTATAACATTTAAAACGTTGACTGTAATTTATAACAACTGAATATCTAACCTTAGGAAGTTAGCTGTTAGGGATACATGAACAAATGTGTTACTCAGCTTGTAAAGCTTTGTTTAGTTTGTGGAAATTTGTTTGTGTAAGATGAGATTTTTCTTATTAATTATCCATATTATTGGACTACTTATGAATAGGTACCTGCAGGAAAATTAAAAAAAAACTGAATGTGTATTACTTGTAGTTTGTATCTGAACATAATTAGTTATTTTTATATACCACGTTAGTAGATATATCTAACTGTCAATGGTTTCTTTTTCTTTACAGGAAGTCAAGAGAAGGAACAGGACTTAAGTAGATTAACAAGGATAATTTGTTGTTTGTAAATTTGTTAATATATGTACCTCTACTTGTAAACTATTTATCGTTATTATACCTGTTTTCTTTTCTTTAAAAATCGGAGCTCTCGGAAGACGTGTTTGCCAGTGAACATTATGCTGAAAGTATTTTACCCTAAATATCTATCTAATGTAATGGATATGCTATGTATTACATCGGATGGAAGTGTTATCTACGATACTGGCCCCTTTGAACTCACGAGTGGTATGCTGAGCAGTGGGCAGAGTGCTGGAAACAATATAGTATTTCCAATACTGTCGCTATTAGTGAGCATGTTTGTCACGAATTCAAGGAGATCAGTATCGCAAATATAATGCGTCTAATGGATATGTATAGTCTTAGTTGTAATTTTAGGCATATCTCTAAACTAAATTAATATGTACATATAGTGCAGGGTTAGGCGAAATCAGTAAACATAACTGAACCACGCCCTGGGATTGTGTTCTTTGGAATTTTTCAATTTATGTATAATTTTTATTTTGTATTAAGTTGTTTTTTATACAAGGAATCACAATAAAGGCATATATTATTATTATTATTATTATTATTATTATTTTTTTTTTTTTGTGATCCTAAGAGGCGGGGGAGTTCAATGGCCGCACCGCAGCTCGCGAATACGGTGCGGCCGGGGGACCTCGATGTCTTCTTCTTTTGAAGATTAGATGGCGGGGTGTCCGACACTAAGATGACCTGTAGCGCTTCGTGGCCCGAAGGATGCGGAGCGAGCCCAGGATTACCCACTTCTGCATCTGAGTGGTGAGCACTTCCAAGATATTGTCAGTGATAACATTAACTTTTTTCAGGTGTTTATGGATACTCGGGGCCATTCCCCCAAGGACACCAATTATTATGGGGATGAAAACTATGTCGTATCCCTCATAGGTATGTCTCAGTTGGAAAGTCAGGTCTCTATATTTCACTATTTTTTCGTCTTCCTTAGCTTTGATATTTGTCTCTCCGGGGCATGACATTTCTATAATGTATAGTATTTTCTTGATGTGGTCGAAGACTGCCATGTCTGGTTTGTTCGCGTGTAGTTGTTCCGTGGTAGAAAACGCAAAATTCCAAAGGATTTTGCACTGTTCATTCTGTACTACTGATTTCACTTCCGCATGATGATAAGGGGGTATCAGCTTTTGATCGATTCCGTATCTAAACCTCAGATGGAAGTACAGTGTTTTGAGAGCCATGTCATGCCTGTCGATATACATCGTTGGTGCATACCTCGGACAAGCCGATAGGAGGTGCATTGTGGTTTCTTCGTGCATTCTGCATGCTCTGCACTTGATATCATTTATTTTTTTTCCGATTACATACTTCTGGTACGCCAGTGTCCTAAAAACGCCGTCCTGGACTGCGATTATGTATCCCTCAGTCTCTGAGTAAAGTGTGGGTGACCTCAAAAAGGAGAATGTGAGTTTGCGGGACAGTTCGAGTTCTTCCATGTTCTTAAAAAATGTTCCATGCATCGGCTTTTCCGTGTGTTGAATTTTAATGGCTCTCTCTGTCGCCTTCCTAAGCGTCGCCTTCAGTTCATTCGGTGTCAGGGACAGTATGTTTGGTGGTCTTGCATTCAGTCTCCAGGTTAATGGCAAACTTAAGTCCTTACAAGGTCTGCTTGCCATCTTGTACAGAAATGCTCCTTGACCTCCCTTTTCGCGGTCCGCAACAATTCTCAGTAAAGGGGTCCTTTGATTGGAAGATTTGACAGGCGGTGGTGGTTGTTATCCTGTGGTGTAGGTTTTCCAGATTTATTAATCCCCGCCCCCCTTCATCTCTTGCCATGTAGAGTCTCTGCACCGAAGCATTTGGGTGGTGGCATCTACACTTTGTCATAATGACTCTCGTGTCTCTGTCCAACTGAAGTATCTCGTCAACGTTCCATTTTATCTTCCCAAAGGAAAAGGTTATTGCGGGCGCGGCCAGTATGTTGGTCGCTTCGCACTTGTTTTTTGATGTTAGTTCAGATGACCAGATTTTTTGGAGGACTTTCTTATATGTGGTAGTTAATTCGCGTTTAACATGTTTGACGTCGTGCATTTGTTTCTGCCTGATCCCTAGGTAGATATAACTCTCGTCCAATTTCAGATGTTGCACAATGGAGCCGTCAACCAGTTCGAGTCCTTCCCCCTCTTCTCCGAGTCTACCCCTCCTCAGGTGACATACCGAGCACTTACTTAGACCGAACTCCATCCCTATATCTGTACTGTAGTCGTGAGTGGCCCTTAACATTTGTTCTAAGTCGTTTTCGCTTTTAGCATATATCTTTAGATCGTCCATGTAGAACAGGTGGGTGATTTTATGAACGCGGTTGTTCGGCTTTCCGGCTGCGTATCCCTGGTAGCATCTCAGTGCAATCGACAGTGGCAGAAGGGTGATACAGAACAGGAGGGGGCTCAGTGAGTCCCCCCTGAAAGATTCCACGTCTGTAACTGATGGCGGCTGTTTTCTTTTCCTCTCTTCCTCTGCCTACATGCATATGTGTTCTCCATCTCTTGAAAAACTCAGTTATAACGTTAATGATGGATGCCTGCACTCCTAAGTCTTGGAGAAGTTGTAATATCAGCGTGTGTGATGCGGTGTCGAAAGCCTTTTTATAATCGACCCATGCCATAGATAGATTTCTTTTGTATAGTATGGCGTCTTGACAGATGCTGCCGTCGATTAGTAAGTTATCGCGAACTCCGGAAACTCCTCTTTTTGCACCCCTCTGTTCCACTATTGCCCCCCAGACAGGTTCAATGATCTCCAAGACAAATTCGTGGAGTATGCTTGTGAATATTTTATATACGACATTTAGGCACGTAATTGGCCTATAATTTTCCGGGCTTCTCGGATTGCCTTTCTTAAAAATCAGTACCGTTCGTCCTTCACATAACCAATCTGGGATGGTGGTAGGATCCTCCATGAAGTCGTTATATATTCTTACTAAATGTTTATGCGTAGCCGACAATTTTTTCCACCAGAACGCATTAATTGCGTCGGGCCCTGGGGAAGAGTAGTTGGACATTTTTCTTGTTGCTTTCTCAATGTCGTCTATAGTGATCTTTTGCGTCTGAGTGGCTGCATTTGGTCGGTGATGCTCGCAGAACGTTCTAAACTTTGTAAACGCTTGGTTGTCTTTGTTTATTTCTTTCTCGTGCTCGTATATGCTCTTCCAGTAGCGCTCGATCTCCACGATTTCTGGGGCCTCGGTGGTCGGGTGGGGAGACTCTAAAAAGTGCGAGGGATTCCTGGCAAATAAAGTGTTCTGCAGGATGCGTTCTGCAGTCTTTTTCATTTTCCTTTTTGCAGCGCTAAGTGATCTTATTTTATCCACTGCCTGCTCTTTCAATAATAAAAGGATGTCTCTGTTCAGTGTATGGTGTATAGCTTTGATATTTTTAGCTATGTTTCTTATCTTTTTTGTGAAGCGTAATCTCTTATGTATGATCTCACACATAGTTTGCATCTGTGAAGCTTTCCTTCTCCAGACCTTGATTTTTTCTTCAAGTTGTTTTATCCTCCTTTCCAGCTTGACTAAGTATTGATTCCTTTCGGGTTTCCGTGTTACATTTAGGCCCGCTGAGTATACAGCGCAATCAATTCTCCACAGGTCTGCCGTTGGCTCCAGATGCTCGTCCAGTATTTGATTTGATTGATGAATTATTATTATTATTATTATTATTATTATTATTATTATTATTATTAATGTCCGAGTCGACCTTCACCCCTACACCTGGCCCGGTAAGCGGGTGCAATAAATTGCCCCCGCTCCCCGGGGTCCTCTCGCGGGGTCGAAACCGGCGGCGCGCCCGCACTTAGCGGCCACGTCCCCGGCTCCCACCCCCACGTCCGTCCGTTAGTCTGTCTGTCAGAGTCAAATTGTCATCAACAATACGGTGCCGCGGTGTCCGTCTCGGGTCGGTCCCCCGCAGCTCGCGAATACGGTGGACCGGCGATCTCTCCTCTGCCTGCTTTGTCTTCCGGCAATCAGCAAACATAGGGTCTAGCCTCGGGTGTTGGGTGGCCAGCTTCGTGAATCCTCAGGACGCGCAGTGAGCCCAGGATAACATATTTCTGCATTATGGAGGTAAGTGTGTTGACATTCTCCTTGATGATCTTAATTTTTCTCAGGTTTTTGACGGTGCTCGAATGGATGCCGCCTAGAACTCCTACCACAATTGGGATGAAGACGATCCGTAATCCGGGGTAAGTATGGCGTAGTTCGTTGACGAGTGGCGTGTATTTGTTTATTTTTTCCTCTTGCTTCATTACAATATTATTCTCTGCTGGACATGTCATTTCTAGTATATACATTGTTTTTTCTTTGTAGTCCCATATTGTTAGGTCTGGTTTATTGGCGGTAATTTCGGTGGTTGTATGAAACGGGAAGTTCCAGTACATCTTGCAGTTTTCGTTTGAGATTACTGGTTCGATGTTCGAAACAGCGTATGGCAATATTGGGGAAGCGTCTATCTCGTATGTGTATCTTAGTTGGTAGTAGATTACTTTCAATGCTCGGTCATGACGGTCTATGTAGAGTGTCGGGGCGTATTTTGGGCAAGCTGCCAACAAGTGCATCGTAGTCTCCTCGTGTGTTCCGCAGGCTCTGCATCTAGTGTTGGGGATGTTCAGTCCCAAGACCCTCTTCCTGTATGCCAAGGTGTTAAAGACCCCGTCCTGAACCGCTGTAATGTAGCCTTCCGTTTCAGAGAACAGCGTCGGTGACTTCAGGAACGCAAACGATAGTTCAGTGGAAAGTTGCTGCTCCGCAATCAGTTTGAAATACAAGCCGTGCATTTTCTTTGAGAGGTGATCATTCATAAGTTTTTGGGTTGTCTTTTCACGTGTAAGCTTTCGGACTTCATTTATCGGGTGCCTGGTGATGCTATCGTTATGTCGCTGTTCGCCTTTGTGTTAAATGGCAAATCTAACTTTTGGCATGCTCTGGCCGCTGCGGAGTATAGAAAGGAGCCCTGTTCATTTCCGCTCTCCCGTTCACGGACCAGTTTTAGGAGGTTATCCTGGGTATTGTGCACTTGGTGGGCTGTCGCGATTATCAGTCTTCCGTGTAACCACTCAATGTTGACAAGTCCCCTTCCTCCTTGTTTGCGGGGTAGGTAAATTCTTTGCGTTGACGCATTCGGGTGTAAACTTCTATTTAGGGTCATAATTCGTCTTGTGTCGGTATCTAATTTCATGATTTCGTCCACCTTCCATCTTATCGCGCCGAACGAGTGGGATACAATTGGCACCGCCAACATGTTCGTTGCCGTACATTTATGCTTAGCTGATAGTTCTGAACTCCAGATCCTCCTGACAGCGGTGAGGTACTTTTTCGTTAAAGTTTGTTTGACGTCGTTTATATCATGTAAATGTCGCTGGTTAACTCCCAGGTAGGTGTATTTCTCTTCTAGTGCCAGGTGGTGCAGTGTCCTGCCATCTATGTATATCCCATCTTCTACCTCGTTCAGTCCTCTGCCACGTTTGATGTTTAGAGTGGCGCACTTGTCCGCGCCAAATTCCATGCCGATATCTTGCGTGTAGGTATGTGTTGCTCTAATCATGTCCTCCAATTCGTCTTTATTTTTGGCATACAGCTTTAAATCGTCCATATATAGGAGATGAGTGATTTTGTGGTTTCTATTACTTGGTCTGCCCGCCCATGTATCCTCCAAATTCACGTAGAGCTATTGACAATGGTAGGAGAATTAGACAAAAAAGTATCGGACTGAGCGAGTCGCCCTGAAAAACTCCTCGTCTGTATTGGATTGGATTGGATTTCTTCATGTTTTTGCCCGTGCCAAGTAATATGACGGTCTCCCATCTTTTGAAGAGTTCCTTGACGGTGTTCGTAATACGTGGGTGGACTTTAAGATGATTCATCAGAATCAAGATCAATTCGTGTGAGGCTGAGTCGAAAGCTTTCCTGATGTCCACCCAGGCAACCGATAGGTTTCGTTTGAACTGGATGGCGTCTTGACATGCACTAGAATCGATTAGTAGATTTTCTCTTACTCCTGACACTCCTCGTTTTGCCCCCCTCTGTTCAATAACATCTTCCCATATGGGCGAAATCTCCTCAAGCAGTAGCTTTTGCAGTATGGTGGTGAATATCTTGTATATGGTATTCAGGCAGGTTATCGGCCGGTAGTTTTCAGGTCTTTCTTGGTCTCCTTTTTTGTAGATTAAAATGGTTCTTCCTTTGCATAACCATTCGGGGATAGTTGTTGGGTTGCTCAAGAAGTCGTTAAATATAACCGTTAAGTATTTGTGTGTCACTGTTAACTTTTTCCACCAGTATGTGTTGATTGCATCGGGCCCTGGGGCCGAGAAATTAGGTTTTCCTCTTAGAGCGTCTTTTATATCTTCCTCCGTGATTGCACGTAATTCTTCGACGTGTCGCGTTATATGTTTATTGCAATGTACACCAAACTTGTGTAGCACGTCGGAACTCCGGTTCAAGTTCGCTGGCACCTCCAGGATATCTCTCCAGAAACCCTCGGTTTCCGCAATATCCGGTGTGTGTTATTGTTATTATTATTATTATTATTATTATATGCTACCATTAGAGGCATTATATAGCATATCCATTAGATGTACTATTTGGATATGTAATAGGCGGACATTTGGAGATGTAAGAGACATCCATAGAAAAATAATAACGTCTAAAGGATGTATGGTAGACATTTTGTGCTCTGCGGGATGTCCATTAGATGCACTATTTGGATATCTATGAGACATGCATAGAATGTCTATGACGTCTAATGGATATTCTGGATATCCAGAAAGGATAGCTTTTAGCGTAATATTGTATATAAGCTCTTATAATGTAAATAGAATTTTCTTTGATATTTTCTTTTTGTAAATATAGAGAATGACCTATTAAGAAAAACATCACTTTCATCTGACCAATGCTCAAGTCAATTGCTCTCTTCTATTGACTCTTGGTTAGTTACCAGTTATTACTACTACCTAGCAAATTTAATGTACATACATCGTGCATTTAAATGGTGGAAACGACAATAGTAACCACTAAATTTGGATCGCCCTGTATACGTATTCTGTTTTAATCAATGAAAAAGCTGCTATATGTATACTACAATTTCATAATTTATTAAGACTAAAAACGAATTTACCCAACAAATTTGACCACTTGAACGAGATTGACGGGCCGAGTGGGCTTGACATGTCGAGGGGGCTGCCCGTTTCACGATAAAACAGTCCGGCTGGGCCGGACCCATTCGCACCTCTGCTCCAGACCACAGCCTCGCTAATAATTAAACTTGTTGAAGAAAAAATTGATTTATAAAAGTCATTCTAATGAAAACATGAATTTATAAAAATATAAATATATACTAAAATGTATACTTTAAACACCTCATTAGGTCTTTTTTAAAGCATATAAAATTAAAATGGATGGAAAAATAATAATTTAAGTAAAAATATTCTCTATCGAATAAAAACTGATAAAGGTTGAATGCTTCACCCAAACGGAATTTTCCAACATCCTGTACAAAGAGAGTGCGAAAGCTGGGAATGAGTTCAGTATATAAGTGGACAAGTTAAGATCTTTATGGAAATATAACGAGTCCTTATTGTCCATGCAAGTTCTTATAAACTTCAACAATCCAGTTGGTGTGTCGTCGTTATTTGAGAAACAAATCTTCGGAAATTGCTTCTTTACCACTTGCACCCATTTTCCTTTGATGTTATCTTTTGACGCCACTTTATCCAGGCAAACGTGTAAATCTTCGAGTTTAAAGAGTGGGGATCCGCCGCGATTTCCCAAGCCGGCACAAGTTAATATGAATTTCCATTTCCTCTCTGACGACCAAAAATAAACATGTCTTTGAAAAAAAAAACGGATTTTCTTATTCAATTTTCTTTTTAGAATGTGCTTACTCACGTGACGACTTGCTGAATTGTCGGACGTTCTATCGGCTCGTACAGTAGCATCCAAGTGATTAAATCTTGCAATTCCAAATCATTTGCGGACAAGTGAGGCACCGCTTTATCCAAATTTTTTAAGATTATCCTCATGTCATCGCCATAAGGGTGTTTACCAGCGGTCATTAGGAAATGTACAAGCATGCCTTAAAAGAACAACTATTTTAGGGAGTTTGGTTAAATACTTTGCTTTAGATTGGTAATACCTGCTACTTGTATTCAGAGGCACAAGTGCATTCCATAATAGATAATTGTTTGAAAGTTTTATAAGTTTCAGTGGCGAACCAGATTATAGACGAGTTTGGAGCTTCCTTAAATTTAAACAAAGCCTACGGGTTTAATATATAAATATCTACATAATAAATATATTTTTTAATTTACCCTGTGTATTCCAAATTCTGCAATTTTTACAATACCATTCATGTCGATGAATATATTAGATGGTTTGAGATTTCCGTGAACAATTGGATCTACCCTATTGTGCAAGAAAAGCAGTCCAGTTAGGAATTGCTTGACGACATCCAATGCTGAGAGATTGGTTTGATGCTGTTTCATTAGCATGAGGTACTGACCCACATTGTACTCACATAAGGGCGTTGCAATTATCAACTCATTTGTATCGTAATCACAAGCAAAATAATGCAATAAGTTTTTATGCCTTAAATCAAGTAAGCTCACTAGCATTGATCTGATCATTTCGCACACGCAACTGCCTTTTGGGATCCTTTTTACGGCCAAAGGGCGATTACAAGAATCTAACCCTAATTCCACAGGTGTGAAATTTCCTCCAGTTGATATAACGTGAGATTGCCTTTTCTCTTTGCAACTTATACGAACTGTGCCATTTAGAAATTCCTGACAATCTTCCATCATTTTTAAACTCCGCACTAAAGTGCACCATCTGCTTGTTTCACCTTCATTATCAAGTTTCTTCAGTGGGTCGACGAACGCATCATTGAAGATTAGTTCCGGTCGGTTAGCGTAGACGTTCTTGTTGAAGAACATCATCGTCTTGGATATTTTTTCATAATCGAAATTCAGATCTTTGTTCTTTTCGCCTTGTCCATCCTCACTTTCTTCGCAAACGTTCAAGATGGAAGTTTGCATGTGATAAGCATTCTTCAGGGTTTTCTTCTGTGATTCCAAAACGCATTTGGAATCAACAGGTTTAGCTTTCGGTAGCAATGCCATTTCTTTCATATATAAAATATCATCCGAAATGTAATTTTTGGTTCGCGATTTTACTTCCGGTTCCGTAACAGCGATATTTATACCTTCGATGAGTTTTTGTCTCTCATTAAGAACATCTTCCATATATTGAATCAGAGGATTTTTGGTACCAGTCGGTGTTGGTAATTCAACGTTTTCGGGCGTCGTGATTGTAACGAATATGGTTTCTGATGGGCACACTTCGGATATGATGGTTGTCCCGCGGATTTCGTGGCTAAGTAGGATATGTTCGACTTTTTTTATGATTACCCGAGATTGTCGCATATCTTTCGCCGCTACTTCTTTGATGTATGAGATTATATCATCGAATTCATATCGCAAAGTTTTTACCTTCTCGTTTTCTAACTTTTGCAGTATTTTGCTTTGTTTAACACCTTCCTCCGGTTTAGTTTGCTTTTCTATACATGAAAATTAAGAAAATTTTAAATTTTTCATATTATATCTCTTTCAATTTTACTTACCGTTATTTTCTTCTACTTCCTTTTCTAATTGATAATCAATTATCCAGTATTTTTGGTATTTGTTTATAATTTTATTTAAAAGCAATTTTAAATATCGTACAGTCGGATATAAGAGTGCTTCCAAACTTTCTCCCCGCAATTCAGCGGAGTTACTCGTTTCCGCCGTGAAAATGCTCAAATCATCCGGTTTAAGATAAAAGTCCTCTTCGTACGAATCAATACTGTTTACGTATACTTTAGGTTTGACATTGAATGGCATCGAAAGAATCTTATTTTTCCAATCGTATCTGGCGTAGGAAAATTTCTGCTCGGTTTGTTCGTAAACCATTTGCGATTCGGATTCCAAACCTATCAGGAGATTTTTCTTGATCGAGTTTACGATATCGCACTCGTTCTCGTTTAATATCGGGATTTTGTCGTCACCAGAGTGGAAATCCGTTGAATGTTCGTAGAGATTTTGCACTTCACAATCCTCTTTAGGCGATGTTACTTCCGTTTCTCGGGGATCTGAAGCTCTGCCGGTTGAAGTGCTGTTGAGACGTTCCGTTAATTCAGCGGTTTTAACTTTGGCGATTTTCGCTTTCAATGCTTTCGTTCTACGTTTAGCTTTTCTAGAATTGTTCTTTGTATCTGGCAAAGAATTCTCCTTACTTCTTTCAGATTGACTGGTTTGTGGTGTAACTAAGGTCCTATTGTATATTAATTTTTTGCATATCTTTTCGCCACTTATCAGCAAATTCATGAGAACTTCAAACCGCTTCATTTTATTATACGTCTAAAAGGATGAATTGACAATGTTGTTTAGAGAGACCGAAAGAAAGGTAAGTATAATGAAAAATAAGCTTGAACATGTTGTTCAATTCATGAAACGAATTCAATTTTCTCGACACTCAAACGAAAAATATAATTAGTAGTCAGTGATTTTTAAGGCTAAAGTCGCAACAATTCATCGAGTTCTAATTTCTTTATTTATTGTTAGTAGTAGTAGTGTCAGTATGTTTATGTATGTTTCTATAGGACTCAGAGTACCAATGGTTGGTAGAGAAAAGGGTCTGGTACGGACACTCAGCAAAGTACCACAACTCCTACCTTAAAAAGGATAAGGTCTAAGAGTCGTTGGGAAGCTTGCCGTCTCCGACTGGTAACCAACCCACAAAGATACAAAACTCTGACAGTGGAAAGCCGATAAAGGTAAAAGCCAGTACATCCCCACGAGACGTCACTGAGACAACTTTTAACCGCTGTAAAAATGATTTTGGATAAATGTCCTGAGGAAGAACCTATGGAGTAGTTCAAATCTTTTTAGTGATTCGAATCCTACTGACTCCTAAAATTAAAGATTCGTATAATATGATTCGTACCCAAAGACCGTAAAGGATTCGTAACAGCGCTGGGCGATTCGAATCTTTTTAGTGATTGGAATCGTAATGACTCCTAAAATTAAAGATTCGTATAATTTCGATTCGACGACACTGGTCTGTTGATATGTTCGCTGATGCTCTGCTGTTTATAGTGATGTTTGGCAAATTATACGGACCCGTATAAATACTAATGATTCCTACATCCGTAAGAATCGTATAAATTGTACGAATCATATTAGTACGATCGATGGCTAACCCACGGCCACGTATAGATACGCCAGTATGATATAATTCCGATACGATTTCATATTAAGTGACTCCCTGCGGTACAACTCTAGTATAGTCAAGGAGCCGGAGTCAAAGTCGGAGTCAGAGTCAGAGTCGGACTTAATAATATACTAGTATACTATTGACTCTGATACGGATTCGTATAAACCGAAATGATTCGTATCATACATTTCGTATACAAATAGTAAAGATTCGTACCGTACGAATCATATATGGAAATCGAATATACTGATACGAATCCGACCCACCTCTAATCGAGACATCGAGACTACACTCAAGATACGAGCGGAACCCATACAGCACACTTCGTCCGATAGATATCCACTAGATGTCCCAATCACCAAAACATGTCCATATCCATTACAGATGTTGGGTATATATCCATGGGATATTCATTTTGGGGATACAATTGTTTATAAAATTAATAGAAATAGAAGGTGATTCAAGGGGACGGGAAATTTTGAAACACCTTGCCATTTAACTATCATGGATGCTTGGAGTGGTGCGTAACGTGCATTTGCCATCAAAGCTTTTTACAAGAACATTGACATGAAGCGCATTTCCACCTAAGCGCATTCGTTAATAAACAAAATTCCGATATTTGTCACAAGACAATCCTACGGACCTATATCAGCGTCCATTACACAGCAACAAAGTTACCGTGTGGTGTGCTATATCATCATACGGTGTGATAGGCCCTTATTTTTTTGAGGATCGAGAATGGCAATGCGGCCACAGTCACATCGAATCGTTACGTCGCCATGCTTGAAACCTTTATTGCGCAACAACTACGGAAATTTCCAGAAATTATTGACATAGCCTGGTTTCAATAAGATGGAGCAGCGTCACACACTGCAGCAATATCGATGGCATCTGTACGCCAATTGTTTGGGGAACGCGTAATTGCAGATATGGTGACTTTCAATGGCCGCCCAGATCCCCTGATCTGTTGGCTTGTAATTTCTTTTTGCGGGCTTACCTTAAAACCAAAGCATTCTTTAGTCGACCTACTACAATTGACGAATTGAAAGCCAATATCTGAAGAGAAATTGCGGAAACCCCAGTTGAGATGTTAGGTCAAACCATGAACAATGTAACGAAGCGACTACAGGAATGTTTGCGTAGAGAAGGAGCTCACCTGAAAGATGTTATCTTAAAAAAAATTGTACAAGATGCATCATTTTTACCATTAAATAACATAAATAATTTTCTTTAAAAATTTATTTTCATGAAATTATTTATATTTCAAAATTTCCCGATTCTTTGAATCACCTTGTATATTTATGCCCAAAATAGACACAATTTGCCTGTTTGGAAGTTATTGACACGTACATGAACTTTGTATCAGATATCTTATGGATATCTATCCGATGTTATAGATTTTACAGTAATGTTAAATTTCAGATTCTTTATAGAATTAACGTTATTTCTAAAAAAGACGGTTGGTTTTATTACTGGTACAAATATTAAGTAAAATTGAATAGCTGTACTAAGCATGTGCTGAAAGTACTTGTACTTATAATCAAATTTAGGTCGAAAATCGCCGAGGCTAATCAGACCAACCAATTTGCTTGTCCACATGCGCTGTGTTTGTTTACCATGTTTATACTCGATCGTACATGTCACGTCGAGAGTCGATAAACAAGTTAAAAAGGGCCGTTGCGCTGTATGCATTTGTATACGTAAGTATTATTTTGTTTCTTTCTAACCTTTAAAACGTTACTGGTAATTTATAACAATATTTATTATTATTTATTGCTTGTAAAGTCTTAGTTTGCGTAAATTTTAAAAGCATTTCTGAATCCCTAATATTGATTATTAAAATCTAAGATGACATTTCTCATCTTAATTATACGCATTATTGGAATACTTATGAATAGGTAGTTGCAGAAAAATTAAAAAAAAATGTGTTTTAATTATAGCTTGTATCTAAACATAATTGATTATTTTTATATGACCTTGAGATTACCACGTTAGTAGGTATGTATAACTAGCTGTCATTGGCTTCTTTTTCTTTACAAGAAGTCAAGAGAAGGAGCGAGTTAGGTAGATTAACAAGAATAATTTGTAATAATTGTTGTTTGTAAACTTCGTCTAATGGATATTATGGATATCCACAAATAATATATGAATGGTAGACATTTTGTGCTCTGTGGGGTATGCATTAGATGTGTTACATAGGATATCCATTAGATATACTATTTGAATATCTAATAGGCGGACATTTGGATATCTATGAGACATCCATAGAATGTCTATGACGTCTAATAGATGTCTGCTAGACATTTTGTGCTGTGTGAGGAAGGCATTGCTCTCAGAGTCGGTTGGCAAGGAACATCGTCAAGACCACGAAAGTGTTACCTGGCTCCCAAAAGAATTTCTGGGGCAGATTTTCAATCTCCTGGAAACCCAGAATGTAGGATTAATGACTAAAGAATAGCACGTGTGTCAAGCAAGGAAGAACCCAAGGAAACAATCTATGTCTTGAACATCGGCGATAGTTGCTTGAAGGTGCTGAGTAGCATGAGTTTTAAACCCTACGTAGGGCTAACTCAGCTTACTTTTAAGGTAATAGGGTGAAAGGAAAGAACTGAGGGCAATTCAAATAAACTGTACGAGTAATACAATACACTGATATACCCCTTATACAGAAACCCTGGCTTGCTGTGGGACGAATGGCAGGACTTAGCGAAGCCAAAGGTAATGTAATTGACGACCTACACTCTGACAGAATTAGATCCTGTATTTTTATCAAGAAAAACATACTTACAACTCAAAAGTTACTTACATACAATTAACACTGTTAAATTTCTGTTCTAGAGATCTAGGAGCCATAAAACTGGAAGGCAATGGAAATGATAAGAAGCTAATAATTCGCTTCGGCTTACCTTCTGTATCATGAACCAAACCCCTTACCATCACTGTAAGTGAAGAGGCTGGTACAATACTGTGAGAATCGTCACCTCCATGTTATCACCGGGAAGAGTACTAATACCCCTAACATAGCAAGACGAAGTACCGATACGGTCAGAAGAGGCGACTCACTTATAGAGTTAAATCTCAAAGAACTTGGTAGTATTAAGCAAGACCAACTTTTGTAACACAGAGAAAGAAACAGGTAATTGACTTAACCCTAAGTTCTCTGCATGTAAGCACACATGGCAGTAAGTGTTATGTATCTGAGGAACCTTCTTACTCGAATCATTCGCATATCCGCTAATAAAACAGTGGAGATATGTTTCTGTACATCACAAACGGTTTGTTGGCATAAGCACAGATAAGAACTGTAAAACAACAACGAACTAGTCAACCCAGACATGAAAATACTACTAAATATTGAGCTATAGCTTCACAACAGCTTCAATAAGCAATAACCAACTGATATCATATATGCTGTGTTCAGTTAACAAAGGCCGGTTCCAGAGCTATAAGCTGGTGAAAGGAAGAACTATCACAGCTGAGACAGAAAACTCGCAAACTCTTTAACAGAGCGAAAAAAAAAGGGATCAATGGGAAAAGAAGAGAGAATTATGGGAGAGAATAGAGGGAGTTTTGTGAAGATATAGAAACTACATCGGAAGGAGCAAGACTTTACAAACTTCTAGCAACAGATCCCATAACACCTCTGGCCACAATAAGAAAATCCATATGTGAACTTACACATACTGGAAAGCAAGTTTTACTTCAAAAACGCGTTCCAGAATCAGAAGAAATTAATCCTGAAGGTGCGAGCGGCCAGCAAAAATCTAAGAATCACTTTCCAAGCGTGGACAGGAACCGCTAGCCGCTATCTAGAAGGGTAACAACACACGACAGGGTAATGTGGACCATCAACACTGTTAGACCCTACAGGTATCTGGGCCGGATGGAATATTATCAGTATTACTACAACAAGGAGCAGAACACATAGCGCCACTATTATGGAGTTAGCTTAGCTGTAGGATACACGCCTAGAGTATGGAATTTTAACCTTAAAATTTTTAAATCAGAGCCGAACGAAAAATGTCATTGTATGCAATAACAATAATAATAATAATAATATAGTCTTTATTTCAACTACGCTACCGAAGAAACGTACAAAATAACGTCATCAACAAAGACAAAAAGGGATTGAGTAATTAAAGTAGCATTAAAGATAAGACAAAAGAGCTTAGAGAGTAAGAAATTCATTAAGTTTGTGCTTAATAAATATCTTTTAATTTGTATGTTTTACCACACTTGGACTTGTTTAAAAAATCTCAAAAAAATTCAGGAGAGTAGTTTGAGATCTATAGAAAGAGATCATGCATTGCGTTATGGATAAAAACTAATTTTTATTAATGTTATGTTAATGGAAAGTGATGCAAAACACGAGAAATGCACGAATTTCTAAAAACGGCCGGACACCACACATCGGTGACCCAGTGTCTACGGAGGGTTAATATTACTTGGTAGCTTATTGAACAGCTTAAATCCCAAGTATGTGATGTTTTTTTTTTGATAGAAAGCCGTCCTATGAGACGGGGGTAATAACTTTAGCGAACTTTTAATATCATACGTTGATGGGAGATTCGTGAAAATTCAGATTTATGTTTGAAAACTAAGCATACTAATTCGTAGATGTAGCTATCATAAAAAGTTAGCATTTTATTTTCTTTGAAGGTTTGTTTACAAGATTGTCTATACTCGTACTCGTTTTTGTAAAATCATTATGCCATCTACATTCGATCCGCCTGCCCAATGAATTATTCCATATATCATTTTAGAGTAGAAGTTAGAAAAATAAAATGTTTTTAGTGTTAGCAAATTGCAAGATTTCTTTAAATTGTAAATAGCATAACAAATTTTCGATAGTTTCTTAGAAAGTTTTCATCGATAAAAACACCAAGCAATTTTGCAGATTTTACAAGATAGATTCTATTCATATCCAAAAAAAAATCATTAATATTATATTTCGAATGATTACGAAACAGTACGCATTGGGTTTGTCCGAGTTAAAATTAAATTATTATAAGAAAGCCCTTGGCATAATTTAGAGTATACGTCATTTACATTTTGAATTAAGTTATGAAAATTAGTGCTTCTAAATAGAAGAGTTACGTCATCAGCATAAAGAATAATATTGTCAGAATTAGTTATGTAACGTGATAAGTAATTTATATAAATTAAAAACAAAGTAGGGCCAAGGATTGATCCCGAAAGCATACCTCTTCTGACATCAGATATTTTAGAATGATAATTATCAACAATAACTCTTTGTTTTCTGTTAGACAAATAACTTTCAAACCATGATAGTGCAATTCCTCTTATCCCATAACACTCAAGCTTATGTGGTAATATTTTGTGATTAATCAATATCACGAGAAATCTGGTTAATAAATTGAAATAGAGCAGTATTTATAAGGGCTGTTCGAACATGCAGTTCGCGAACGGTTCGTGATTACGTAAACCAATCAGAGAACAGATTGGAGTTCTCGTGAACTGGAATGCGTTGTCTGATTGGTTCACATGATCGTGAACCGTTCACGAACTACATGTTCAAACAGACCTATAGAATGTTTAGGCAAGAATCCATGTTGACAAGTCGAAAATAAATTATAGTTTATTGAAAGAGCTAATTAGTTTTTGATTCATAATCGGTTCATAAATTTTAGAAAAGGTCGGAAGTACACTAATGGGACGAAAGTTGTCCAAATTATTTACATCTCCTTTTTTATATATGGGAATGACATGAGCAAGTTCCAGACAAATGGAAAAAAATCCCCGTGTTAAATGAAAAGTTAAGTAAGTAAGACAAAGGTGATAGAATGTGTTTTGCGAACTGTTTAACGAAAGAGCTTGAAATATAGTCATGACCAAACGGTTTGTAGCAGACTGTATATCACTTTCAAAAACTGGTGATATCAAAAAAACAATATGTGAAATTGTGATCGCATGATATTACTGGTAGGTTATTGAGAAATTTGTCATTAAAAGCATTGCGAAGTTTGTAAGGATCTGTAGTTTTTAAATGTGAAACTAAAAATTATTTGATCATTTGCGGTTTAAGATGAGCACTTAATTATAATATAATTTAACTAAAATTTCATTCACATTTTCATGTACCATCTTCCTCAAATTAAATGCGAACCTAAACTCTACAAATTTTCGATTGCTTATGCAACCGAAACTACAAGTACTCCATACCTAGCGATATGTAATTCAGAATTGTTTCCAATCATTTTTAATTAACAAGTGTACTCTATTTTCGGTTGCATAAATAATCAATAATTTGTTGGACTTAGATTGGCATTTAATTTGAGAAAGATAGTACACTATAATGTTTAAACGAATTAAAAAACACACACACAAACAATTTTATACCATTGCAATAAAAAATTGCAAACAATTGTAGGCGTACTCAACTTACACCTGAAATGACAATTAGTACGCCTACGTATAGGTATTACACAACGTAAATAAAAATTTTGCCAGAATCGTTTAAAATAAACTTGGATTTAGGTAATATGGATTTTTAAGCTTACCCCTTCATCGCTCATCTTATTTTGAAAAAACACTGTTCTGGCCTGCTCGTAGAAAGGCTGCAAATCCTCATAATTATTTTGCAACCACTCTTGACTCTTTCCCTTTACAAGACAAGCTTGCATGATAATTTTGAATGACAAAGGCGTCAACCAGAGGATGTTCTTATTGTTTTCATATCTTTATGAAAAAACGATTGATATCAGAAAAAATAAAATTTGGTGTTGAGGTTTATACTTTTTTAAGATCTCCAAACAGGCATCACTGCATCCGCTTGAATCGAACAGCTCCGACAACTTCGATTCTTGTATAATGGGATTCTGACAACTCTCAGTGTGTTGGAGTAGTTCTAGCAGAATCGAAAGGAGAGTTTTCAGACGATCTACGTTCATCAAATGCTTTTGGATTGCCTGAAAATTACGTTTAGGAATCTGGCGGAAAAGGATGGTACCTCACCAATTGAATCTTTTTGAAAATGTCTAGGTCCAAAAGTGTAATCATGCCGTTTTCTAAGAAGCGTATTGTATAGATAAAAATGTGTAAAAGAATTCCGGATATGGGTTGGCCGTTATTTTGAATTAAATTACATGGGTTTGTAACCATGAAGAATCGTTTCTGAAATATATATCTATTGTCAATAAACTATATCGAATGGGGTACATAAAAGAGATTACTTGGAGATATTCGTAAACTGAAAATCTTCGGTTCTTCAATTCTTTTAATAGTTTTTCCACAACCAAGTTTGGTAAGGACAGTTGTTTGGATATAACAGAGGAGAAGGCATAACACAGCGCTATAAAGCCATTGTTATCATCCTTTTCCACGTTAGCGCCACAATCTATCAATTTATTCAAGATGGTAATGTTATTCCTGAAGCTAGCTAACATTAAAGGTGTGACTCCACTTGAATTAGCGATATCGATGTCAATCTAAAATGATTATTCTAGCCATGTACAACACAATCATTGGTTAACATACTCCTTGCGAAGTAATAATATCAACAAATGCTATCCAATCCCTCCTAATTGCCATATGAAGCATACTATGTCCGTTTTTGTTGAGTAAATTTGCATTCACCGCTTTACATTTGGTCAAATTGTTCCAGAGATAAATAAATGAATGTTCGTTCCAATTTTTACTGTCCATTGCAATGGAGATTACGTGATCGGAATTAGAATTGCTTGCTTCTGGATTGGCGCCGTTTTGTAGTAAAATACATATGGCGTCTAAATTCTTACATTTGACTGCCCAAAATAATGCCGTGAGGTTATTCTAAAGAATGTAATTTGTAATTATTATTTCCCCGTGATTTCATTCCAATATTCTTTTATACCTGATCTTGTAAATCTACGTTATACCCAGAACTTATTATATTTTTAAGTACTTCAACTTTATTGAGTATAGCTGCACCAATTAATAGAGGTACACCAATCTAAAAGCTTTTCAGTATTATTTTACTTATCCTAACGTTAAAACTGACCTTCCTACTAAATCCTTCACTTTCAGTACGTGTTTGATAGTCTGAATTTCCTCTTCGCTGAAGTATTTGTGGAAAAGTTCGCTTTTTCCCGTTTCAGGATTCTTTTTATCCACTTGGTTGTGTTGCTCCGATTTATTCCGTTTCTTTTTCGAAGGCATATCCGTATTTAAAAACCCTGGATAAGTACTTTAAAAACCCGAATTAAAAACCACTATAAAGGATTGGTAAACACAGCTTGTGTATGTTACGTATAAATTATTTTGTCAAAAGTGACACTTGTAGATTTGATAAAATTTTAACGTATAAATTGTTTCCAAATTGAAATGGTAACTTGGTATTCCAAATAGTATTTCAAACAGCACAAAACTTATTATTACTTTTATGTCGCCATTATATTGTAATTATGATATATTTTAATAAATTTAAAAAAAAAACATATAAATAATAAAAAGGACAAATAACGGTAAAAACAATGAAAGCGACGGTGACGTCAACAAAAAAATACCTTACTTAAGTTTTGTGACCCTTTCTCCTCTTACACGAAAACTATTTACGGTATCGCTTAAGCTTCTTTTTTTTTTTGTTTTTAGACGTAAATCCTGACCTTTAATATAATTAAAGAAAAAAAAATAATTCTTTAATTATTAATGTCTGTTTCTCATAAACGGCTTTACATATTTTAATTTATGGTGGAATTCTATGCCTATTTGTAGCGCTTGTAAGTTTGTAAACATATATTATATATGCTTACAGACTTACAGATAACTTTACAGACGCTACAGATATGCATAGAATCTCACTATTAATCTCAATTCCTAGGAGCTTTCATCTACTAAGCTATATTTAAGATAGTGAAGAGATTAAGAGTAAGATTGGCCAAGGATCCTGCTTAACCCCGAAATTTTCACATCTATTGTGGTTCTCTTTACCCTCAAAAGCCCTTCCTTCACGTAGGTATCTGCTCTAGGGTTCTTAGAGCCTTATAAGAGAAGTAATATTGTGGCCAAACCAGCGCGAGGTATATGAATGAGGTATCTTGTAATATCTTTCTTATATAAAAGACACTTTGAAATTCTGTAAAATTTAATGTACTTACTTTTTGAAAAAGCTATTTAAAATAATTTCTCAAAATCCTGACGTGATGGAGCAAATTTGAAATTAGTTTCAGATTTAGCATGAAAAACGACATAAATTACACGTAATGGTGTATAAGAAAAAAAATGTGTTGGACAGTGTTATTGTTATTATTAGAGTTGGGCAAATTTTCCGGCACGGCAGGTGCGTATTCAAAACGTGCGCTCCAACTCATGTATTCCAATATAGGAGATGAACCGTAGAGTTGCAAGTCAGTAACAACAGTGCCTGTTTTTCTTATGAAATTCAAAAATTTTTATTTTATCTAAATATGTAATGATATAAAATGCGAATGCATCGTAAGGTGGCCCGTTTACTCACCCGCTTTGTCCGATTTTGTCCCCAAGGAAAATTTACAAAACTTTATTAATATGACATGTTTTATAAGTACATACTTAATTACGATAATACGATTTATCTGCTTTATTTATATTACATTATTTGAGGCCCGCGTCGCAATACGTATCTGCTCTGCCGGACAATTGCCCAACTCTAGTTATTATCCTTGAGTTTGGAAGTGCAGTGTCCACATTCTTCCAATTTCTTAGCTGTGTCATCTCTCAGTAGCGACTCGGTTCTTCGTACGTCATGAAGCTGTCTGTTCTAGCAACGGAAGGATGGACCAACGTAATGAACTGAAAGCAACAGCAGTCTAACCTATCTGTTGTAATGTTACAAACAATAATAAATAAGGTGTGGTAATAAGTACTTCTTAATTGAGTCAATTTAAATTGTAATTTATTTACTGTATTAAAATTACTCTTTCACCACCTGTTTCGGCCAAATTATCAGCCTTCTTCAGGCGAAAATTGAAAATAATTGAATGTAATAATCAATTAAAAAACTAGAAACGGTGCCGCAGTGTACCAGTGTAGTACTGTCACTACAACCATGCTCATATGTGTTATAGCGATTACCCATTTATCATGTTAGGGGAGTTTTACACCAAAGTGGTATGCTACATGCGACGTGCAACTTGGATATACATACATGCGTGGTATTTTAAGTACTATGCATGTATGTAAGCTGCACGCCACAAAACTTTGGTGTGAAACTCCCCTTAGAGATTATCCGTTCCAAATTTATTTTTCAAAGAAAATAGATAATTTAAGTTGTTTTTATTACCCGTCTTCTTCTCATATCGGTTATACCAATTAGTCGGAATTTTGTCTGTGAGATAATTTTATACAGGAGCTCATTTGACATTAACTTCTTATGGTGACGTGTTTAGTATTCAAGGTTGTCTTCATTAATTAAATGCTGCAACACCGTGACACTTTTAAAGAAAAGTGTCATCTTCTAAAAACAAAAGACCGCTTTCATAACATCGAAACATATTTATTTTTTTATGAAAAAAAAATGTACAAATTTATACAAATACGTAAAAAACATTAAAATATACAAATTTCTGTTAATAAACCTAAATTCTTTAATATTAAATTAAATCAGTCATTTCGTTCTACAGGTAAATATCACAATTCAACGGTTACTAAAACTATAACCTTCGTATTCATCAGTATTACACAAAAAAGTCCTATGAAAGAGAAATACTGTTTTTCTTGTCACTACTACAATTCACTAGATGACTGCGCATCATTACTACTAAAGTCAGAAACATCACTTGTTGTTACACTTATACTAGCATCGTTTGAAACTTTATCATTGTCTTCATTATCTACACTAGAAGAAGTCTCTGCTACACTGTCCCTGTCAATACTATTATTATGTTCTGGAGTATCAGAACTCGCGTCAGTTTGAGTCTGATCGACAACAGCTATACTTGGAGGCGCTTCTTCAGGATGCCGAATTGCATTTGCTGTAGTCGAAGACCCAGGCGTACTGTTTGTCACCTCCACAGGATCATCTTCTTTGACATTCGGAAAGAGGGTTGAATATGAAGGTGGATCCAAATCATCGTAACTTGGAGGATTGTTATCTGCTGGTGGATTGATTATGAGAACAGCTGTTGGGGAGTTGGGTACGGTTTCTTGTGGAGACGCTGGTTTTGGTTTTCGGAAGCATTCCCAGACACCGCAAAACATGAGCACGGTACCACAAATTAACATCCCTAGAAGGATGTAACCCCAAGGGCCGTAATGCGACAAAGCCACAGAAAGGGATTCCATATTGCTAGTTTGGGTCTCTACAGTCGTAGTAGTGGTGGGAGGCATCAAAGTTGTCACTACGAAAAATTGTAGAATTAATCACTTAATCATTATATTTTAATGTCTCAATATACTCACAATCTAACCTATGAATGTAACTCCAATCTTGCCAAATCGGACGCACTTTTGGCGATTTCGTCGTTTGCGACATGAGTAGGTTTAAGATTTTATCATTTACGCCTGATTTTGTGAATTCCCTGAAGAGGATGTTCCACACTTTGCATATCTTATCATCTTCGTCATTTCTGGTGGCGCCTTTGGGGCAATTCCGATTTCCGTCGCACAGAAGATATTTGGAAACGCAAAACAGTGGTTCGTGTCCGATCGACATGCAGGTGTGCTGCAAGCTGTCCTTGCACACATCATCTAAAAATTGAAAAACAAACACAACGGTATAAATGAGAAGTTAAAGATGTAGGGCAGGGATGGCTAACCCAAGTAATCTTATGAACCTGTTTGAAAATGCATTATAGTTCCGCGGGCCGCATGCACACTGAAATAAATTCACGTCTCCCTAAAATTTCTTTATGAGCGAATAATATATCTAATTTAAATATAAACATATCTGAGGCAGACTCTACGAAAATTTGAGCGCTTAATGAAACAAGGGCTACATTTTAAGCAAACATAGAGAAACTTTATATTCATAAAATAGAAAAAGTAATATTTTAGAGGGATATGAGTGTTTGGATTTTGACATACAGTCGAATAGAAATTTTTATAGTGCGGACTAAAAGCTATGCATTTTGTCAAGCATAGATCCCGTCTACCCATATCGTTGCAAATCGAACGAGAGTAGGGCGTAGCAAGTGGAAGTGAATAGGACAATCGCAGCGAGGCTCACATAGGGGAGCGAGGCTTTCATCGGGAGGGCGGGCGGAGCATCGCGATTACAATTCCACAACTGTGTTCGCCTAATACAGTAAGTTAGGCACTGAAAAATTTCTATTCGCGGGCTGTATAGTGTCTCAGCCCATAGGTCCCTAGTCATAGCTTCTTTCTTTTATTTACATCTACTTTTTCATAAAATTCCATGCATGTTCTTTACTATAACTTTTCAATTATTTAACCTGTATATATTTTATCACTTTCGGTTTTTACTGGAACTATTGTGAAATAAAAAAATTAAAAAGGAACACCCAACATATTTTGGCATATTCGGATTCTACGTAATTCTCTGAGACATACTACTTGTTGATTTTCTTTGAGTCGGTTACAAAAAAATTATGAATTTTTATTTTTCAATCTAGAGAGCCGTGAATACGCTAAAAATATTCCCAAACATTAACATAATATCAAAAAATTATAAGTGTAATTGAAAATAATTGAATGTAATAAGTCAATTTAAAAACTAGAAAAATGATCAATTTCTAGACAAAAAGTCCGTAAGGGATGTTTTCACTTTTTGTCTTGATACTGATCATTTCTGTAATTTTTAATTAGAACAATATAACAAAATTACCTATAAAATTGTTTTAATACGATGCCCTTTACTGAAATGTAGTCCATTTAGAAAACAATATTATATAAAAATTTTATGAAATAATTAGGAAAAAAATTGACACACAATGATCACAATGGACGATTAATTTAGTAACTACTCTTTGACTCTACCAACGCACACTGGTTTCTAGGACGCTTTTTTGGCCAAAACTAGTAAAGTTATGTATGTATGTATATATTGCAAGGGTGATATTACACTGCGACCTAAAAGATCTATTGTGTCCCCTGTTTTTGCTGTTTTACAGCTGGCCTTTCTATTCTATTGCTTTCAGAAACTGTAGGATATCAGAAGGCCCCAGGTTAGGTAAATCTCCCTCTTCAATTTCACGTGCTCCCAGGTGCAACGCCATTGAGTTGCCATTTTTGCCCAGTTTTACGCAATTTTAGAGGGGATGGATGCCATCCTGTTCCCCAATCTGCTCCAGTCGTTTTGCTCCTCCCTTTGTTCCTTCCTTTTGAGGTACTCTCACTTTGGAAATAGAAGGCCTTATAGAGATCCTGCTCCAATTCCTGTTTATTAGCGGTGTCGTCCCGTTAATAAACGTAGTTCCTCCATGGTTGATCCCACGAGTAGCTAAGGAAGAAGAGGTTCACCTCCACAGACTCTCGCATGCAGAGGTAAGGCTAAATACAATGGGGTGCGCCAGGTGCCACAAGGTTGGACTAGTAGACTGGTCTTCTATCCAGCCACGCATCCCATCAGCCTAGTCCGCCACCTTAAGATTTAGGCTTTTGTTGAGGTTGTCTCCTCTCGGACCGTGCAGTTAAGCCAAAACCCCCCATCCCTTTCGGGACCTGGTTTAACAGTTGGACTTTCGGTAACCGAAAGCAACAACTGGCATCGTTGTAAAACCCTATGCAAGCTCTTAGCCACGACACGACAGCTCGGGCGAGGGGGGAGTGGTTCACGGCAACGGTCTTTATTCACCCTGCTCCGGGTTTAAGCAGAAAGGGCGAACTTATAGACGCCACTAACCATATCGTCTTGAGCAAATCCTGACAAGATGGCCTTTCCCCTATCCACCACCCCGGAGACGCGCTTGGTAGGTACTCCCAACCCAATTTGGCGTTTGAAGAAGAAGAAAAAAATACATAAAGTGTAAACCATGTATTACAGTTTATTACAAGATTAGGCAACTTGAATAATTAAAGATGTTTCATTATCGTGTGCAAATTGTGAAGCAACCGGAAAGCGTAGATGACGTAGTAATATCTGGCTTTTTTTGTTGAATTAGTTGGAGTTTCGAATATTATATTAAGTCTTCTTGTAACCATGCCATTGTTTTATTCTAGTCTCGATTAGTCTATAAACAGCTTACCAGCGATCTGAGACACTAATGCAAAACCGAGGCGTCGTGCTTCTTTTCAAGTATTGTGGATTCACAAATAACACATTTGTACCCATCGTAGATACTATATGAGAGACTGTACTGCTTCAGTTTTAAAACATTTTTCAGGAGCTTCAAATCACACAGTAGTATAAGAGAAAACAAACATTTTTCTGCGCACATACAGACTTTTTATATTTTTTTTTATACAATCTAAAGCTGTTGACTTCAAATCAATGATACTTTGAAGCACAATAAATACTTGCAGAACTAATATATGAAGATACGAGTGGATAAAGGTGCTATGTCGCATTTTAAAAACTGTCTTTTTTGCATGAATCAAGGTATTTTGTACCCATCTTTCACATAGCACTATCGAAAATTCTAGATATTCAAGAACACTCGAGTCTTGTGAATGTATGAAGGGGTTATGTTACATTACTTTTGATAAAAATTACATAAAAACACTTAATTTCTGAAAAAGTTTGATTTTGTAACATAACACCTTCATCCACTCGTGTCTTCATATATATAATTTTATTTAAAAATATTACTAACTATTACACAGTACACTTATGAAATTCAACCGTCTGTATCTATAAAATAATTAAGAATGAATTATTTTTCGATTTATGCAGTTTGCCGATCTTTGTTTCAAATAAAAATGGTCCCTCAAGAAATATATGTGTGCAATTACATTTGTTTATTTTTCTTGTTTTGGCCAATAACTAAGATACTAGAAACCAGTGGGCAACAACCAGCTTTTCCATGATACTACCTAATTAATACCTTCAAGAAGAAATAACTTTTAACTAGTGATGGGAGTATTCGAATGCAAAACGTTCTCGATCCTGGATTGTTCTCGAGACCACTCGAGAACTCATGAAAGTATTCAAATACTTGTTCTCGGTAGTCGTATTCAGATGCGCCGAGTCTTGAATTCGAATGAAAGTATTCGAATACATGTTCTCGGATGTCAGTTGTCGGTTTTCGTATTCATATGCACCGATCTTTGAATTCGAAAGAAAATATACGAATATTTGTTCTCGTATGTTAATTGTGGCTTCTTGAGATCCTATGGGTGTACTAATTATATTATATTAATAGAGTGAATTGCTTTAATTTCTTATTATTTTTATTTTTTATAAATTTGTATTATCAGATTGTCACTACTACAAACACTATTGGAATTTAGAGGTCGGAAATATTCAAATTTATAAAAAATTGAACAGAACTTAATAACAGAGAAAATTTTAATCTAATAAAAAAAAAAGAAGCTAATGGTGTCCCAGACAAATGAAAATAATACACCTAGTAGAACTTAAAAGCACGATTTCGAATCTGTTCTTGAGAATGCATCGCTAGATTCGCCGACAGAACTGCAAGTGTAGCTGAACACGATTCGAGACCAGGCATCCGAGAATAAGTATTCGAATACTTACTAAACTTCTTCAGAACACTGTAGAATCGTGAACTTTGCCGTCGGTATTCGAGTACTCAAGTATTCGAATGAATGTCTCGATTCTTGAAAGTTCTCAATTCTAAAGTGTTCGATTCTTAAAAGTATTCGACTCTACCCATCACTACTTTTAATTCGAATGCTAAGTACTTCCTGGTATCATTGGAATCGGGAAAAAAATGTGTTTAGATTAATGCCAAAGACCGAGGATCCATGAGGTTTCATTTAAAAGTAATTTTTTATGTAAAAACTGTCATCGTACTTTCTTACCTCCTACACAAAACAAGAGATTGGGACAGTTGTTCTCGGTAATTGCTTAATTATTAGGAATATTTTTAGGATATTTGCGGCACTCTATACACTGAAAAGTAAAAATTCAAATTTCTGGTAACCAAGGAAACGAAAACCAACAAATTACTTGTTTTCGAACCCAGAAAAATCGAAAATGCGAAAATATACGGGTGTTCCATTTAAAACTTTAAATGACAAAAATACTCCAAACTGTGGTACTGGAAATGCTGCAAACTTCTCCTAAACCCCTCACCACAAACTGCACTAAACTGGACGTACGTTTCAATAGCAAAGCTATCATCATCAGCAGAAGCACTTCAGTGTTTCTGCTGATGATGATAGCTTTGCTATTGAAACGTACGTCCAGTTTAGTGCAGTTTGTGGTGAGGGGTTTAGGAGAAGTTTGCAAAACTTTAAATAAGTATAAACCATATTTCTGATAAAACCAGTGATGAAAAATTATAAGCTTAGGTTAATTGAAAAGTTAATGCCACTAATTGTCGAAATTTTATTAAAAAATATGGGTTGAAACATCTGAAACTCTTCTGTTTTACCATGTGACTTCTTTTTATCATATAACGTTTTTAATTTTTTTTAATTTGCAATGATTTTGAAAGTATTTTGTTCTTGTTTTATTTTTGGATTATGTAACTTGAAATGTATACTCTTGTTTTCATCATAGTGAGTAGTCTATCTGCACTCTAATTTACTTCTGCACATGAAGCAGACAATCACCCGCGGTCTGCCGCGAGTGATTTTACGTAAATTACATAGCAAAAAGCTATGAAACGTACGTCCAGTTTAGTGCAGTTTGTGGTGAGGAGTCTAGGAGAAGTTTACAGTATTACCACAGTTTGGAGTATTTTTGATATTGTTAATGCAATATAGGGCTTAAACAGACGACACACTAATTGACCCTAATATAATTACAGAAGGCTTATCTGAAAATAAATTTACTTCTTTCCCTATATACAGGGTGGGCCACCACATTCCCATTTATATACGAAAAGTGGTAACATAGTTTCAATTTTTTTTTATTAAGCGTTATACAGGTTCAGAAGGACCACATTTCAAAATTATTTTGAAATATACACGGTGACTCACGATTACACCCCAAAGTTGTGAAAAATTAAATAGAACACCATGTATATTATAACATATTTTGATAGTACAGACTAAATAAAGACAAGTTGGTGTAAAGTTTCTTATACCTAACTCAACTCGTTTACGAGATATTTAACTATTCTTCAAGATGTAGACCAAAATTTAAAACGCATGTCTATCATGCATATCTAAGCTAGATATTTTAAACTGTATTTATTTTTTAACTGAAGCATTAGAATTGATAATAAAAAAAAAAGTAATGCAAAAAAGTATACAGGATGAACAAAATAATACTTTTCATTTTCAATCTTTGTCATCTCCCAACTTTTCTAGAACCCATAAACCAAATTCAAGCTGCCGATCATAATCTACTTCCAAAAGTTATTGAGGCGGTTGTATGTGGTATGGGTAAAATTTGTTCATCTTTATAATTCAGCGAATTTGCTAAAGAACGCTTATCGGGATGGTGTCTATTAGGATATTTTTACGCATAAATCCTTAATGCTAGCAAACAATTTTCTTCACACTCTCCAATTATTAAAATCATATCAATGCTTTCTGTTTGAGGGTAATTTCTCATTGTAAATAATTAAAATGCTTTTTAAATAACCACGAACAATAATTGTGCGTAACTGACAAGTTCTGTTACTGTCAAATGACTTTTATGTATAATGAATAATAGCGATACTTTTGCCTAAGCTTACTTTTGAAAAAATAATGAATTGGAATTAATATTTGAAATAGAACATTCTAAATTACTAAGAAACTATAAGAGATAGGTATAGGAAGCATTAATACAATCCTAAAGACCGTTAAAATTAGAATCTAAATAAGGCAATAAATACAGGGTGTTCCATTTAAAATAAGAAAGTTACTTGCCTTTAAAGATAGTGAAAATTGAAAGTATGTTTTTGTTCACCCTGTATATTTTTTGCATTACTTTTATTTTATTATCAAGTCTAATGCTTTAGTTAAAAAATAAATACAGTTTAAAATATGTAGCTTAAATGTGCATGACAGGTATGCCTCTTAAATTTTGGTCTACATTTTGAAGAATAGTTAATTATTTCGTAAACGAGTTGAATTAGGCATAAGAAACCTTACACCAACTTGTCTTTATTTAGTCTTGACTATCAAAATATGTCATAATATACAGGGTGTTTCATTTAATTTTTCACAACTGTGTAACTTTTCTTTGAGTCATCTTCAAAATAATTTTGAAATGCGGCCCTTCTGAACCTGTATAACCCTTAACAAAAAATGAAAATATGTTACTACTTTTTGTATATAAACCGACGCGTATGCGGTGGCCCACCTGTATATTTGTTTTTCTTTATACACTTGAAACTTTTCTTCTGAAAGGCAATTTCTTTGAGGTATTACCCAAAATAATATATAAAACATTACATTACACTAAAAGCAAAAGTAATGCATAAAATAAAAATATTTTGTGATGTCGCAAAATTATACACGGCGGGCCGCAAAATCATTCGCGGCGGACCGCGGTTAGCCACCCCTGATGTAAAGGCTATTAAGTAGACGTACTTCTTCCAACAGCTGTCGCAATTAATTTTTTTCCTTTGAAGTGCGAGGAATCGGCGGGCGGTGTCCACTCCAAAGTTATTTCAGGACGAAGTAGATCGATGTCCGTAAGAGGAAACGGCGTACATAAATCTCCAGTCCAAACGGGGTCGGAACTTTCGTTTTGATACTGAAAACAAATTATAAAAGTGAAGCATAGGTTTTATAAATGGATACATATGCGTTTCTGTGTTTATTTTTTTACGGATATATAAAAAAATACCTCACTCCTATATATAGCTCTTAATATGACTACGCCAGAGGTCGGCGAAGAGGTGCATACTCGAGATAACGTAAACAAAATAAAAATAAACGTATTTGTGTCGGCGTTCACTTGAACTTTGCTCCGACGAAGTTCAAATTCCAAGCGCATATTGGTCGAAAATTTTCAAATTTCTCTAACGCTATCTCTAAATTAGGAAAAAGTTTGTTGCAGCTCTTCATGCGACCCACACACAGTGCGGCAGAATGGTTCATTGTTGACAAAAAAAAGAAACCTTTATATAAAAGATGAAATACTTTAAACTTTTGGAACTATTTTATCAAAATAAACCATTGTTTGAAAAAGTACATTTTTAAATCATATATATTGCACACTTTTAAGAAAGAAAGATTTATTCCTATTTTTTGTAAGTTCTGGTTCGAGCTTCATTTAGATTGCAACCACTACCTTGTTGACATTTTTGGATTTACGTGAACGCATGTTTTAAGAATAAATATGTGCTTAGGTGTACTCCTTTCAGTTAGTTATTTGTTGTCTACGGAATTTATTATTTATAAAAATTACAGCTTTAAATAACTTTAGTAGATATTTTTTTTACCTCAATATCTCTCGGTAACCAAAATTAGCAAAATTTTCTTATTGCGAAAGCGATAACATCAAAAGGTTTGACAAATTTATGAACCCATGTCTGCCTAGTGGAAAGAGTTGTGCTGTGTTTTATAGTTTCAATCTGTTTTCGCTTTGCGAGGCATGTAGTATTTTGTATTAAATCACTTCCTTTTCTGAATAAAAGTGTTTTAAGCCCATATTTGTGCTGATATTACTTTCTTGTTTCAAAGTCATGATAATCAAAAGCGGTAATACTGTTATTGTTGTTATTAAATGATTAGTACAGACATGTTTATACGCTTATTTTACCTCTAACAAACCTAATACAAACCAATAACCCAAACAAAAAATAGAAAGCTATTTCCTCTAAAAGTATAAGTTTGTTACTGAATAAAACAATATAATCAAAACTCATCATCAACTAATTGAAATTGACAGAAAACAAAAATAAAACTAGAATAAAAAGTACTTATCTTGGTGGAAACAAGATTTTCGGGTTTGTTTCTGTTTTGTTTTTATTTTGAGTGTTCTAAAAAGCACTAAGAACAGAATACGCATAAATTAGTTTACTCATCTATTTGAGCTACATGATTTACTTGTTTTATTTATTTTACGTATTTTATTAGTTTTAAATTACCCCGGCAGTTTTAAAAACAATTAATGAACCTTGGTAAGGTGCATTGTGTAAAAGGTAAAGTTAGCGGCTGTAACATTTACATACTTTGTTATATATTATGTTGTTAGATTTAAGTGAAATTTCCATGAAATAAGACGCCAATGGGCATCATGCTATTGTGCCATTCGCTCTTGCAAGATGAATTCTTTCTTTGGATTTCTTTGGATTTCCGAATGAATCTATTATATACAACAGGACAAGGATTAAGAAAGTACATGGATAAGAAGAACTATTGTCGTTATGCAGAGTTTCCTAGGTCACATTAATTCAATTTATTGTTTAGGTACTCATTTTAAACCGTATCGCGTATTTATCACAATAACTAACTTAATACATTTCATTTTATATTAACTTTTTAAATTAACTGCATTATACTATTAAAAATTTTAATCCTCACATTTCACATTTATTCACATTATAGACAACTCGATATTATTAGTCTACGTCTGAAACTTTATTCACTTGAGCACCCCCAGACGTCATTGTTGATAAGCCATGACATGAATTAGTCGAATAAAAAGTCTTTATATCACACAGAACGATATAGCCACAACTCTTGAACCCTAATTAATTATATAAGTTGGTGTGTGTTCGTGTCAGAAATTTGAAAGTGTACAACAAAAACCTTCCCCGAAGTCATTGCAATTTTTTTTAATTTATTTGAGAAAGAACCGCAACATATTTATTTCTGGAAGAATATTTTATACTCTAAAATATAAAAATAGAGATTTAGTTTCACAAGAACGAAGAATATGAACTCAATTATTATAAAACACTTGTAAATATATATATCACTTAGTCAAAGATTATTTTACTAAAATCGTGTTTTTTATTACTATAAGCTGTTCAGAAATATTTGTAATAAAATCACAATAAAAAACGGATAAATTTGTGAATTTTTGTAATTTATTTTCCTATTTTCTTTAAAATATAGATTGCTCTACACGTTTGAAAATTCCCGGCAACAGCTTTACAAGATGGCAGCTAGGCTTGAAGGTCATTGAAAACGGACCATAAAAGAACAAATGATTTTGCGAGCTTGCCCTTACTCCTATATACTATGCTAAGAAGTGACTAAGTTGTTGGCCTAATCATATAGTTGGACTAAGATTTTAACAAGTAGTAGAGAAGTTAGCATATTATAGAACTATACTACATTTTTTTCGAAACGGCTGGATGCTGGTTAACAAAATATCTAAGATCAATAGTTAACTATGTGACATCGAACTTTATCTAAATAAATCAAGGTCAATGAACCAGTATGTTCGTATAAAAATAGCAACATCCAAGGCACTTCATACTTCATAATATCTTGATAAGTTTCTCCGGATGTACGAATTCAATCGTAAAAAAAGATAGATGTTCTTTTTTTTTGCTTTTGCTGGATCGAGAGTTTGCTTTTAATAAAACTATTACACATTCCTGCATATTTATGTAATTAAATAACATATTACGAATTGAGTTTAATCCACTAAAAAAATGTAGATATGAAAACTTTAAAACATGGCTTTTTATTATGTGCTTTTAATTACTCTTATTTGTGGTTTCTAGAAAATTTTGAATCACACTTTTAAAAGAATTACAAGTACCACGTTCTAAGTCATTTAAAGTTTCTTCAAATTGTGCATTTTGTTGTAGACGCTTAATTTGGGGTACTACAAAAATTCCTTCTTTAAGTTTTGCATTTGAAATATTGGGAAATTTGTGTTGAAGGTGTTTGAATCCACGACCACTCTTATCCATTGCTTTGATGAAATTCTTCATCAAGCCTAATTTGATATGCAATGACGGTAGCAATATTTTATCAGGTGCCACTAGTGCTTTATGAAGTATATTCTTTTGTCCAGGAATATACTAAGCCCTGACTGGCCAATCTTTAACAACGTTGTGGGAATTTCTCGATCGACCGACCACTCACAAAGGAAACAGTAGTGGTTTGTATAACCCAGTTGTAAACCGAGTAGAATTGCTACAACTTTGAAGTCAGCGGTGATATGCCATTTATACACTTTGTAATTAATTTTGTCGAGAAGACGAGTCATATTTTCATAAGTTTCCTTCATATGGACTGCGTGGCAAACCGGGATGGATGGATAAACGTTTCCTATGTGAAGAAGGACAGCTTTCAAACTCAATTTCGAAGCATCGATAAAAAGACGCCATTCTTCTGGGTTGTGTTAATGACCTGTCAGCATCAAATCATCGACATTATTGCAGAATGAAAGGCCTTCATCGGTTGAAAAATACTGTGACAGTTCTTTCTGGCGATTACAATACACTGAAATATATGACACTGGAGCTAACAGCTTCCATCCTTGAAGTCTAGATCCTAGTATTTCGCCTTGAGTTTTTGACAAATTCAGATCTTGAATAGGTCATTTAATTCTATTTACTAAGCGAGGTTCGTCCTTTAGAGATGGCAAATATTCATCATCGCCGGTCGATAACTCGGAAAAATCTTCCTCTGCATCTGTAGTGGCATATTTTTCACTCGAAACACCTATAGGTCTTGGTACTGGCAAGGCTTCTGAATAAGGTACTGGACGAGTAACAGAAGACACACCAGCGTAACTAATCTTGTTCTTATTTTTATTGGAGAACTCGAAAATTTTCATGCAGCAAAAGTAGCAATCAGATAAATGGTTCGTTTGTTCACGCCAAATCATAAGTCTTGCAAATGGCATAGGATTGTTCTTACCGTTTGACCAGCCCTCAGAGTAACAGCACACCGTGCGCAGCAAATGTGAGAAGCCCATTCCCATTCCTTGTTCTGATATTTAATTTTTAGATCAAAATAGTGGAAATATAAGTTTTCTATTAAAGCCGTAATATTTCGTTTATATCGTTGGGTAGTGAATTCTCCACATACATAACAGAAGCTGTTGGGATTATTTGTACACGTACACGCACGGGATATTATGAAATAAAAAGATGTTCAACTATCACAAACAGACTTAAATTGAATCTAACCACCCGTGCGTAGCTCCTTAGAAACCCACACAGCCAGAAATTTACAAATTCCTAATTTAATTGGCTACATAACACAAATGGGAATGGCTTGAATGCTGTGACGTAGGAAACAGGCAAGCACATGTTCAGACATGCCCACTTAATGCTCTACAGTACAATATATCTTGCAATATCTTTCTTATGTAAAAGACACTTTGAAATTCTGTAAAATTTAATGTACTTTTTGAAAAAGCTATTTAAAACAATTTTCCAAAATCCTGACGTGATGTAGCAAATTTAAAATTAGTTTCAGAATCAGCATGAAAAACGACATAAACTACACGTAATGATGTCTCCGAAAAAAAAATTGTGTTGGTCAGTTTAATCAGAGTTATTATATTATATTGTATTTCTGTTACACCCTGTAAAAGCGATACATAAGACAATAATTTTAGAAATTGGTTGTGGTAAGTGTCTAAAATGATTTCACTTGGGAAGAAGATGGGGATTTTTTGTTCATTCACACATTTTGTTGTTCGCATCTGTTTTATATACAGCTATTGTTAGAAAAGTAATCTGTTGTTAATCTGTAAAAGAAAGGGTTTTTTTCTTGCTTAATAATGCTTTTAAATGGCGATATTTTTGTGGCAAAGAATAACCAAAAATAAAAATTTCTTATTTTTTGCTTAGATTTATTTTTTGAATTACTAGAACGACCACTGGAATTACAAAGGTTCATATAGATCTTTAGTGGCTGACTATTTGTTGTTTTGGGGTTTTCGCACAATTAAATTTTGTCAATCTTGCACACAGTACTTTTTACAAATAGTAATTAATTTTGAGTGTTAAATAGTTATATTCCTATCAAATACTCAAGAGAAATTGAATTACATAAAAATTGCACATTCTGTGTTAATATGATTCTAAAAAAATAGGTTAGTTGGCTAACCATAGGCACATTTACACTTTTCGTTTCAGAATATACTTTTATTCTTCCTGAAAGCTTAGTATGCACGAAATCTTTACATTCCTGTACGAACAGTTGCAAAAACAAAGAATAAATTAGCCCATTTTAAATGCCAATTACTAGCTGGAAGGCCAATTTTTTACTGGATAACCAAGAATCGCTAATTGTCTATCTACTTCGATTGATTGCCAAATGAATAAGAACCTTCAAGTACACCCAACACTTACTTTCGGAATGGGTTAAGAATGAACAAAACATCGATACACGCTAGAGATCTAGGGCACACACCTTCCTCACTGAATTGTGTTTCGTCGTCCAAACGAGTTTCAAAGCATCTTGGCAAATAGCGATGTCAATATTATAAAATCTGAACAAACAAACAAAAGTATAATATTTACCTGGTGAAGACGCTTTAGCTATGCTCATAGAAGCACAACTATACACTAATCAGTACTACCTAAGGATACAAGAAATGGAAGAATTAAATGCGAAAAACCAAGAGATTGTATGTTTTTGAGGGCCTCGCCTGACGGCTCCCACAAAAAAATACTCATGTAAGAAAATGGAAATGAATATCAAAGAAAAATTTCCTCCATGCAAAACTGTTGCAGCTACCAAAAAAAAAAAAAAAAAACTATGTGATTGTATGTATGTTCGGTTCTAAATTGAATTCGGCTTTCACTTGTTTTTGTCCTATCATTTATCAGTTCTGTGATAAAGATCAGCATTTAGGCTTAATCTTAAGTTTAGATTTTTGGAGTATATTTTCCATATTTTTCACAGGAAAAAAACATATCTATCATAATATCATTTTATTTCTGCTAACTTTATGGGCACGTGGCTCCACGCGTTCAAATTAAAATTGCATCAAAACTGCCTAACCAAGGATAAATCACAAAGGAAACTAACACAATAATCTCGTGAGGTCGATTTTTACAATAGCCACTACGCCGACTTAAATGGTCGTAGGAGGTAAACGTTTGACATAATTAGAGATGCATATGTTGCACGCGGACGTGACCTGGATGAAAAAATGCGGCGACCAGAAGAAATAACCGACTTTGTTTACATCTCGAGATTAGTCACTGACGACAATTACAAATAGCATGTACGTGTTTTTAGGTGTTCACTACTCCAAGTCAAATTAATTGCGTATCTACCAGTAAAATTCAAGCTTGCTTTAAATTTATTCATATGGTCGATGACAACTTGCTCATTTACATGCCTACCCAAACAATTTTATTTTATTAGATAGAATAACAGATATATCATCGTCAGTATTAGCTTATAAATTATAAAATACGTATTAATTATTTGAGATTACAAATTACAAGCATTGCAAGCCCCTCTATAGAAACATATTTACTTAATTTTGTAAATATTAATGTGCTGCAGTCACAAATAAATAATTTACTGTTACACTTCTAATTAGAGGAAGACATATTGATATTTAAAAAACCGATTTGTACAAGTTTGATTGCTTTAGACGAAAACAGGTTTATTTACTTTTATTTAAAGTGGGTAGACAGTAGACACTATTATGTTCACTTTACTGTGACTGAAATAATTTATTTGGATTTATTTAAGAAAAATAAAGTTTATCAAATGGCAACATTCAATATGCATATACAGTCGCGAGCAAATGTTATAGGCACCCTAAATTTTGAGCGAAAATCACAGTAAAAAATGAGAAAATAAAAACTTGAAGGTAATACATTATACATATGTAGTATTTTAAGGGATCTTATTAATTTGTTGCATATTGGAGTGTTTTTAGTACAGCTATAATAGTTTTTAGATGGTGGGTATTTAAAAAAAAATAATACATTTACAAAAGGTATCTATAAAAACTATTGTAACCATAAGGACGATTATATAAACGTTGAAATATCTGTCACAAAAAAAAATGCAAAAAACGTGAAACCCATTGATTTTGTCAAAGTGCCTATAACATTTGCTCGCGACTGTACTTTCAAATAAATACGTATTTGGATACCTTTCACTAAATATTACTTTGCCGTAAATTCTAATAGTTAATTGTAAATAAAAAATATTTTAAATATGAACACATATATTACCCCCACCTGTGATCACCTTGTCTGTACACATACGTATGTTACACAATAAGCAAAGTTGATAGTTATTTGATATTACCAAGGTTTGTTGCGTTCAAATAAACATTTCTCTCAGTATAACACAGGAATTTAATTACGAACAATAATTTTAAATTTTTACAATACATTGTGGGTTACTGTGATAGAAAAGTGGGTTATTCTAAAGTAGGATTTTGAAGAACTTCTTCATTAAGGAAAACCTAATACCTTGTACAAATGTTCTGAATTGAAATATCTCTTGATGCAGTGTGCAGCAGTTACCAATAAATTTGCAAAATCATTTTTGCGTAAACTATTTTCTTGACTTACAAGAGCAATGAAACTAATAGTGAGTAAATCCAAGTTGTGATTGTTGTTAAAACCAAAAGATCATAATCATGTGTTTTTTCACCATCTCAGCAGTTAGACGTTGACTTATGTGATTTTAGAAATTTTGAAAATTTAGAGCAGTTTTGGAAGATGCAAAGATTTATTTGCTTTTCAAATTTATGGTGAGATTCCATGCGTATTAGTGTTGCGATGTACGTAGTTTCATTCGTCTGTATAGCTATGAGTAAATATTGCAGTGCGAAGCCACATAATGAAACAAAGGCTCAAGGTTACTTTCCCGATATGAATGGATATATTTCGTGAAAAACAGGAGGAAGCAGCTCCATTCAATGCGTGGCTTTTATAATAGGTTAGAATTTAGTTTTTGGGCAAATACCTTATTGATAAAATAAATAGTAAATTATTTACATACAAACAGGTTGCTACACGTTTATTCTCGTGAAAACAATGTGAAAGATTTACTTCATGCAATGAGTGAAGTAGACTGCTTGAAGTCGCATTATGAAGCGGACGATCTACCGTGAATGATGATGAAAGTTTCGTCCCCAACACTTATGCATATCTCTAGCGTCTGTAACGTTAGCTGTAACTTTGCCCGGCTGATGGTCTAGTGGCTTGCACGCTTGCCTATCAGTCGCGGGGTCCTCGGTTCGAGTCCGACGAACTGCTCTCAAAGTGTGGTTTTCGTGGTTTTCCTCACTCCTTGGCGAATGCTGAGAGACGAACATCTTAAGTCGCTCCCCGGACGCAGGCGTAATAATAACTCATGGGCGGCCGAGGCCCTCTGTAACTGGCGGAAGCTGTTGAGGGATGCAAGGCATGAATTATTATTATTTTTGTAAGCGTCCATAATACATGCTTACAGTCTTACAGATAATTTTATAGGTGCTACAGATATGCATAGAATTCACCCATTAGTCATGTTGATAGTATCAGAATTTATTGCATTGTACGATTGACGTGTTCCTAAATTTAATCGTTTATCAAAAAAACAATTAGAATAAAGAGCAGTTCCAGATGGGCTTTATTGTCTAATAGCGTGATAAAAGTCACTGCAGTGTCAGGAAGAAAACATGGCAATTTGAGGTTATATTTTTATATAATTTATAGACGTTACCAACCGACAGGTAAGTATATGACTCCATATATTATTAATTTTATTTTCTTTTATTAAAAAATATATTTAAATGAGCAATTATGTTGTTAAACTTGCTTAATCGTGATAATCGTTGATAAGTGTGATAGTGTAAATTGCCTCTCGAGATAAAAAGCAACTACTCACAATCGTTAAATTGTCTCCTACAATTTTTAGCCATCTGATATACATGTGTAAATTGGGTCCCCGTTGAATAAAACAATAATGACTGGAGCTTATGATTAAAAAGGTTTGGGGGGCAGTTTACCTATCTATGAGGCCAATTAAATCCGATCCTTTTTCCTACTACCTAGGGGGAGGCAATTTACATGTACCCAGTTGACAATAGTAAGATTTCGGTGACATCTGATTGCTAATGTTGCAACCCTTTTTTATTCGTTATTGATTTGCTGTTAAGACCTTGTTACAGCACCCTTTACATGAAAAATATGAAAAGAAAAAGTGTCGTTTGCGAGTGATAAAAAGAAGCAAGTGGTTTTTTTTTTCATTCGTATACAAATTATTATGAACTACTGAAAGTATCAAGCGAGTTTTTTAGAATAGAGAAGGCGAAGCGATAAAGATTAAAGCCCTGGTGTTTTCTTTTGATTCATTAAATCACTGCACTACGTACGGCGGTGTTGGTTACTACCAGACCCGTTTCAGATCCAGTGAATATTGTTTCAGAGCCTTCTCTTGTTAGCTTGTTGTACCATCTCGTTGCCTGCCACATCGAAATAACTTGGTTATGTTTAGCTAGGGTCTTTAGGTTTTCCAGGCAATCCCAAGCTAGTTTTGAAGTTATTTGATGAAGGAGGATGCTAATGTCTTTGGGCTGCTTGATTATCCGATAGGATGGTAAACCCGTAGGGTGTTGAAAAAACAACCGAAGGACAAGGTTGTTTCTCTAACACCCTACGGGCATATGTCTATCGCTAGTATTTGCGTCTAGTATACGATGGTGTATTGTCCTAGTGCCACACTAAGGAAAAATATATTTGTCGTTAATAAATTTGCATTAATCCGAATAAATTATTCTCTTAAATGGTAGCAAAGAAATATTTAAGCACTAATAAAAAAATTATTTGACATAAATAGTGATTTAAGCATAAAATTCTTTCCTGAAAAAAAAAAAATCTGGCTTTGACTTGAAAATAATCGATATTAGTCGCAAAGTAAGATTTCTTTGTTTGGAATATTAAAGCAAGTTTGGTCGAATGATTCGACAATATAATTAAGAAATAAAATTATTTGAAATTAATAAAGCATATCTTGAGTTTAATAATTTGGTTATTTGACCAAAAAATATTGATAAAGAACTATTTTATTAAGCAATGGGGAAACTGTTTTCATAATAATTTCTAAGAAATATTTATCTGGCAAGTAATAGATAAATATTTGATGGCTATATCCGTCATGTAGAAAACTCACACCGAGCATGGAAAGTTAATGTAGTGAGATAGGAGAACCGCCATCTTCACGACAATTTCTGTACTCGTACAATATGTTTAACGTATTTACTACTATAGGCCAGGAAACTGTGCTATTATATGTTTAGAACATAATGATGTGATAATTTAAGTAATATAATTTTGACGTAAATCTACTACTATTTTGTCTGTAACTATATCGACTTTGTAAAAAATAAATAGTTTCTTTAAGAAAATCGTACTTGATACCATATATCCAAACAAATATTTTTTTTGCTGTTAAGTTAATTTATTTGAATAAAAGATGTTATTTTAAGGAAGTAGTTTGATTGCTTCAAAGAAAGCAGTATCTTAGGTTATTGTATCTAATTCAAATAAAGAATTTCTTTGCAGAAAAAGATTTTTTTTCTCAGTGCGTATATTCTATATGGTTATTGATTTTTTTATATATATACCAGCTTCAGAACGCGTGATTCTTTTCAACCTATCTGCTTACAAATTTAAGTTAGGTATAAGTATCGACTACTTTGTTAGAGTTCAAAATGTGATAATTTAAGTAGTACAATTTTGACGTAAATCTACTACTATTTTGTCTGTAACTATATCGACTTTGTAAAAAATAAATAGTTTCTTTAAGAAAATCGTACTTGATACCATATATCCAAACAAATATTTTTTTTGCTGTTAAGTTAATTTATTTGAATAAAAGATGTTATTTTAAGGAAGTAGTTTGATTGCTTCAAAGAAAGCAGTATCTTAGGTTATTGTATGTAATTCAAATAAAGAATTTCTTTGCAGAAAAAGATTTTTTTTCTCAGTGCGTATATTCTATATGGTTATTGATTTTTTTATATATATACCAGCTTCAGAACGCGTGATTCTTTTCAACCTATCTGCTTACAAATTTAAGTTAGGTATAAGTATCGACTACTTTGTTAGAGTTCAAAATGTTTTATTGGGTAAGCAGTTATTTACATATCTGATCATTCCATTTATAGTGTCTAAGCTTTCACAATTACAATTATTGCTTCACCGGAGACAATTTGTTGGAGTTTTAGACAAACAATTAACAAAACCATGTATCGAAAGACATGTGATTTACTTAATTTATGTTAACAATAGAAGAAACAAATAATATTTAAAATAGTTACGGTAACTACTTGGAATATAAAATATAATACATTTTAAAAGGTTCAAAGCCAGAAAAGCATGTGGTCGTAATTTTATTATATGATCCAGCGGGCATAATTGTAATATAAATTTTACATTAAAAATTACATACATTAAATTGATTTATATTGCAATTAATGGATGATGGAAACATATATTCAAGCTTTGTTCTTAGTCACAAGGTACCATTTCATCTGACAACATTGCTTTGTATCCCTTCCATAAACCCAAGATGTATACGCGCCTGGGTAATAGAGTATGCAGTTAAGCTACATTAGGGGTTGTAAAGTATCTTCCGTTAAGTTTGATGTGTCGTAATACCGTTTCTTTTTTCACAGTTTTCCGTGATAATATATCGGTAAGACTGACAAAACATGCTATTAGTGTAAAACTACCTTTATTTCGAACAATGACTGCTTAAGCTAACTTAAGCATCAAGGAACCAACTATCAATAGATTCATTGGGGGTTGGTTCCCTATCCCACTGTTCAATTCAATTGTTTAATGCGTCTTGCTCGTTCACTGTAAAGAAAAACAATAAGAAAAATGTTTTTTTTTTGTTCGGGCAATAATAAGGGTATTCTTTCATGTTTTTTTTTTCAGCTTAAACAAAGAAAAGAATAAATAAAGAAGAGCTATGCTTATGCTGATACACTCTTAAATATTTTCTCAAACTTTCTGATATCTTTACATTCATTGTAACACTAAACACCTATTTTACATTACAGATTCCATTCCAGTGGCGAATCATCAAACATTGTGTCATGCCTATATGAGGTGAATTTTAAACTGAAGGTGCTCGTACAGGAGACGACTTTATAATCAGCATTTGCTGGGAAATTTTGCAATTAGGAAAACGAAACAAAGAAAAACATACGCATGACAAGCACGTTAAAGAAAATATTTTTTAGCATATTTTCGAAGTTACATTATCATTATCTAACAAACATGTTTAATTACTTACCACTTTCAATTGACACGTTGCCAATCTGCGCGTTCTCAAAGCATCTCTATGGAATTGAGGTGGAGTGGTCTCGATAATGTTCAAGTAGATGACGTGAGTCTCGGGCGCAATAACCTTTAGTCTACAATTAGGCATGTAGTCATCCGACACCAGAGCAATAGTGACTGAAGACTCATCTAGGAAATCTAGGACGATTTCGGACATTGGGCCGCATAAATCCAGTTTTGTGCTGATTACTGAAATCAAAAGAGAGAAAACGCCTTTACATTAATAGAGTATACTTCATTACGTTATTGTAAAAAAAAACATTACATCATCTTTTTTTGGTTGCATAATTTTTGATATGTTTGAATGTGAAAGTCAAGGACGTCATGTCAAGTTATATAGCTTTTTAAGGTATGGGATTTAATGTATTTATTTTGGTATAGCTATGTACTTGTATAGAAATATGCAAATTCGTATAAGAATAAAAATATTTCTTTTATTAGTAGAACGGAAAACAACTAAGATTAGACATTCCAAATATTTTCTATAGTAAATTTTAAATGTGGGCTAGGCAAGGACGAATTTAAATATATACAAATTCTACATACAGTGTGGGTCACGACGAGCTTCCATTAAAAGTTTGTTGAGAAGTAAATAAATGCGAGAAAATTTTTATAATAAGTCTGTGGGTGATAGTCAGTTTAGCTAAAATATTTTCGACTTCCGGTAACGTTTCCCGGTAACATATGAAACACAAATAAACTTCTGTCTCACAACAGTTTTTAATCTTCACACTATGCACATTTCATTAGCTACGCTAACATCATCAGATGTACAAGTATATTGTCAGATTACCGAATATGTATATATAATAAGTATGTCTAGGTTACAAAATTTAGCTTCGGGACTACTATTTTCAATAAATTATAAATATTTATAATTAAGGGGTGTTAAATCTGTATTGAGTAAACAATTGTTGTGTTTTTTTCATATAAATAGCTTCCTACGTATTAAGATTTTTACAATTTGAAGACTTAATTACATTAAGTGTTGTTTGTTGTTTGTCATTAGTTGAAAAAGTTTGTCCTGTATTAACAAGATGATATGCTAAAACGGATTTATCGGCATTATGATTCTTCACACGATATAAATATTCTTTAAATCTAATCTCGGCATTCGTCTTTGTTTGACCTATGTATACTTGCGGAAGATAATTTTAAGAAAGAGTTAGAATATATATACCATGTAGCAGAAATTAATTGTTATAAGAAAAGTGTGGTAGATAAAATTAAAAAGAAGTTAGAAAATAAGAGGTCATTAAGAAATATAGCTACACTTATTCCAGAGAAACTAGCAGAGAAAAAGTTTTGCAGGTTTAACTTTAATAAATTATGGGTTCACTAGATATTAAACGTGCGTAAAAAAATACAATCTTAGTCCGATTTTTCAAAATTCTAATACTTTAAGAAACATATTAAATGTAATATTGAAGTTATTGATTTAAAAAAAGTTCTACGATTTATAAAATCAAATGCAGTGTTTGTAAAAAGTATACATAGGTCAAACAAAGAGGAATACGGAGATTAGATTTCAAGAACATTTATATCATGTTAAGAATCATAATGTTGATAAATCCGCTTTAGCATATAATAATAATAGAGATTTATTGGTTATATATGGTACAGCAGATAATATGCATTATGATAATGTTCTTATCCATGATAAAATATAAAATGTAAAATATAAAATAATCCATAACTAATAACTAATATTACGACATATAACCAAAAAGGCAAATATCATTTTGTTAATACAGTACAGTATTTTTTCAATTAATGATTTAGATGTAATTAAGCCTTCAGATTGTAAAAATCTTAATATGTGAGAAGCTATATATGAAAAAACATAATAATAGCTTATTTAATACATATTGAACACTCCTCCAATTTATTGAAGATAATAACCTTGAAGCTTAATTTTGTAACCTATATATACATATTTGGTGTTCTGACATTATACTTGTACACCTGATGATGTTAAGATAGCTAATGAAATGTAGTACATAGTGTGAAGATTAAAAATTGTTGTGAGACAGAAGTTTATTTGTATTTCATGTGTTAGTTATCAGTATATCTGACAGTGCTCGATTTGCCTTTAATTTAATCAAACGGGGTGTCTATTTGCAACAATAAAATTTAGAACTATTAAACTGACTGCAGGAAGTGAAGGGACAAAACCAAAGATCTTCAATTTGTGGTAACTCATTGTTTTTATGGCAATCTCTAACTTTCATCGGGCCAATCAATTGCCCGTCCAAAAAATACGTATAAAGGTGCGTTTATCAATGCAAGGATAAATAAATTAACTTACAGAAAAAATAGTAACAGAAAGATAAATAATCTAAACCGTTTATCATGTGCAATTACCTGCTAGATAACGGTTATATGGAAGATAAATTTGTCTAGCACTTTTTTTGATAGGTAATGCAGATATCCATCAGATGCTTGATGATCATATTATCATCGGTGATCATAACCTACAAATATAAGCAGTTAACCAATTATAAGACAAATATTTGAAAATATTACACGAAATTCATAATAATGGAGTTATTTTTTTTGTATACTTTTTATTTATGAAAATAGCAATTTTGTTTTTGTTATTTAGTTATTTACAGGATTTGAATTTAGCTTAATATGTGATATTGCTTATATTTACAAAATTATTGTTTATTAATATAAATTAAAGAAAGCATCGAAAACCGTTGTTTATTTACAGAAAGAAATACATAGCTATATTATGTAACACAGCTGTTGCCACTATTACTGTTAATGTTGTTTACAATTGTAGTCTTATTTTGGATGCTAGAACAGGAAATCTTTTCTTCCACATACCATTATCATACCAATGATCAATTCTCGGTCTTACTGTGTAGGGCCGTCGTTCATGTCTTAATAAGCGTGCAATGTCTCAGTCTTCATCACCACTTAATAAATAATCCAGAATATATATTCCATGATAAAATAAGCGTGATATCGCAGGCAATTCGTAAACAAACCTATCCCTATGTCATATGTGTAAAATATCAAACGAGACTACAAGACGTCAATCTATTTTCTGCTAACCAATCCTAACGCATTATTTACCCGTGAGTGTTACCAACTATTAATAATCTTGTAGACACTAAACTTAGAGTTAAAAATATAATGATAAGCAGGTATAAAACTTTACCTGTCAGTTTACGATATCTGTCAGTTGCTTACCTTGCACTTTTATCCTTACATTTATAAACCCACCCTAAATGTCGAAAACCATTTTTACCTGGAATAAATATTTTAGGAGATATTTCAGAAAAACTGTCACAGCATAATCATTACATATGGCAGTTCTAGGTAGCCAGGGTCGAACAATGTAGTTACTTTGGGAGAAGATATGTTTAGAGTAAGAACTTTAAATGAATTAAACGCAGAATCAGTTCACTGCGCAACACACAAACATTTACTGCGCAGGATAACGGCATGATTAGAGCAGGGCGGTAGAATTTTCGATTAACATTTGTAAAAATAAATGCATCAATTGATTATTTGTTTTTTGAATAATTTCTTAATTTCCTGTTACTCATTTTGAATAGATATTAAACAAGACCGATATGGTGTTGCCATTGTCTATGCTATTTACTTATTATAGGTGATAATTATTGACTTTTTTCAATCATAGCCACCTAGAACCGACCATGTAGTTGTGATCATTATGCTGCGGTTTTTCTAAAATATTTCCTAAAGTATTCATTTCAGCTAAAAACGATTTTTGACATTTATACGTATTTTTTGACGAACAATCGATTGGCGCATAGAAAGTTAGGAGTTGTTATTTAAAAAAGAATGAGTTACCACAAATTGAAGCTCCTTCATTTTGCCCTCTCTCTTCCTGCAGTCAGTTTAATATTTCTTAATTTCATTGTTGGAAGTAGATGTCCTATTTGATAGAAATTATTTAGAAATGAAAATGAAAAAATCTATTGTATCAACTGCAAGCAACTTAAAAGTTCCTGAACCATTACATAACACAAATCTTTCCATTTGCAATAATAAGATTGACAACTACTTCCGGTCGAAAAAATTTAGCTAAACTGACCTACATCCACAGACTTACCATAAAAACTTTTAAACCTCGCCCTTATTTACTTCTCCATACATTTGTAATGAAAGCTCGTCATGACACACACTGTAGATATAATTGATGTTACAAAGTTTTTGTTATTTTACGAAAGTTTATTGTTTAACACTAACGATATGATTTCTGCAATAGTGCGAAGTCTTCTCGAGAGTGTTATAAAAACTTTGTCGTGATAGAATCAATACAGAATCAAAGTTCAAATATGTACATATATACTGGTAAATATAGTAGTCATTAATATTATTATTATTTCAATAAATTAACAGAAGGAAATGATTCCTCCAAACAGCGCAAAGAAATACTTTCCGACTATCTTAGTGTCAAGATGTAATACAACTCTAAAAAAATATTTAGTAGTAATAAATGTATATTTGCCGTAATATATTGTATATATACAGGCAACTGTCATCGTAAATAGAAAATATCAAATAATACACAAGTTTTATTTTATAGAAACTGACTGTATTTTCAGCGAATTCTTGCAACACAGCGGAAGAAAGAAATGCTAATATGCGTTACCCTTCCAAAGTATACTATAGTCTCAATCAATACAAACTTACGTAATATACAACAATGTTGTCACATGTAGACTTTTCAAACCAGTTCTGCGAATGCAGGAGCAAAGTACAAGAATAGAATATTAAATATTCGGTTAAGAAATAAGTTAATTTGCTACTGAAATTTTTGTTATTAGTGAATCTTCAATGTAATCTTCAGCGCGTGACTTCATTTCGCTTTAATGTTGTATTCATAACCTGCTAATATTATAGCACTACTGCGCCGAAAACACTGCCCTACGCAATGTGTCGGATTCTGTGATTTCAAAAAAGTAACCACTTTATAAGGCACATTTTGTCGAATGTGCAGATGCCTGCACTGCTTTCTACATTTTTTATTCTTTGAATAAAAAAATATTTTTTTTAATATCTCTTTCTGGCCTATTAATATGAATTGATTTATTTTATCGATCTAAGGAGGCTTCGTAATACATGCAGTTTGAGTTTTTGTTTCGTCTAATCACATCACCCCTGTTTTTAATATCTTCACTTTTAGATTTAGTAAATCATGTCTATTGTTAGACCTACATAAATTAAAAAATATATCAAAATGATATGTAGATAAATATGCAATACAAAATTTATCAGTAAACAGTTCTTATTTGGTGCCTCGTGAAAAACAATTAATTTTTCTCCATTTCAATGATTTTTGACAAATATTCCTTTTTTTCCTCTTAAGAAAGGTTTGTATGGCTGTTGATATTTATATTGTAATATTTAATGTCGATTTTAATATAGAATATATCGACCATAGCGTAGAAGATTTTAAATTTCTAGCTTTTAGTTCAAAATATGCCAATAATACATGCTCATTATAATCATTCACTGAATTTCGTTACACCATATTTTAAATAAATCGTATTCTTTCTAATAGCCATCCGAAGATTATGCAGGTAATAAACTGTTAACAATTTGTTGTGAAACCTTTGTAGTATGAGTCCCCGTTGTTCTTATTATCCATAAATTAGTATCAAAACTACGAAAAAATAAATTAAAACGTTAAAATACTAAAGTAAAAATACTAATCTCGATTTCAAATTCAAAATTCACACCTCATAAGCATTGGCAACCTGTAATGTTAATTCCCTAGCATCAAATTTGGTTTTTGCATTTTCAACAATATTAAGATACTCTCTTGGGAGTTTTCAAAAGACTAGTGCTTCTGCCGACTTCTGGCTGTTACAAATAATCATTATCTCGTCAACCGTGGTAGCCATTAAATATACATTATTTTTGTTGCTATTTATATGACTTACAACTGTGTATGTATGCCATTGTCATTAGTTGAAATAGAGAATTTCCGTTAACGTAATTAAATAGAGAAGTGTTTCGGAAAGATATTAAGGTTCTTGGCCGCTAAACCCGTTTACATTAATCATTCACCATGGTATCGTTTTGATTTTTGCTTTTGCTTTTAAGCTTGCTGTTTATAACATTCCAAATTTCTTGTGACATATTTCGCAATATTACAATTCTTCCACTAATTGGGTTCTCTCATAGTTATTAATCAGTTTATTGATTTCACGTTTTCTTCTTATGTTAACTGTTCGAGTTTTATTAATTATTGATAATATGCATGCAAACAGTTGCACAAAGAAAAATGATCAGCATGTTTTATAACATTGTAACATAAAGACATTTGTATTTATACGGTCAAGTGTACCAGAAAATGAAAGAGAATATTTGCGTATCTTTCACATCTAGGGCAATAACGGAAACCACAGTTTCAGTTCCGCAACCTGAGCGTCAGATCTTGCCTGTCCTTATGGGTTTTCTCAGTTGCGGACGCCAAATCGACCGCAAAGTTGCACGTATTTGTTTCGGCATGATTAACGGTACGTAAGATAAACAGTAACATATCACGGAATGTGTAAATAACGTATGCATTGGTGATTCACATCCAGTTTACTTGTGGGGATTAAATATCTTTATGCTACTGGGTTCTAAATATTGATTCACGTAATGAATATCGTATGTTACAATCCAAAAGTTTGGAAAAAGGATAGGCTGTAAATATAGCAAATACATCGTGGTGGCAAAAACGGCTTGACTCAGACTTCGCACATATAAAGTATGTAGAATTGCTAAATCGCACACCCGTACGTGTATGTAATAGCGATGGGTAGAAGGGAGTAAGTTTCGATTCAGATAGTAGAATCTTCTTATGTTGCAATGGTAGAATCAAGCAAAAGCTAGATTCGGTTTCGATAACTTTTTTACTATTAGGATTACTATATAATACAAATATTCCGGATACGATCGCATACCGAAGTAGAATGATGAGATTGCTAGAAATTGAGAACATGAGTAGCAGTAGGTAACCAAGAACGAAACAAAAATCTAAAATTCTGTTTTGAAAGCTATAGCGATAGATAATAAACATATTTAAATATATTGAAACTTTTTTACATATATTATGTAATTGTATTGTTTAAAGCGAATCTGGACGGCCTTTTAATGAGATTCTCTTCCAGTAGATGGCGCGGATTTTTTTCCGCTGTTTTTAGACATACCAATCAAAATATTTTAAATTTGATATAGAGATTGTTTTGAAAACAGTATTTAAAATTGCGCCAACGTTTTATTTTTTAAATTTTTTGTTTTCTATTTGGATTCCAAAAAGGAAAAATAAAAAAGCGGTCAAGGGCGACGGTTCAGCGGTCCTTACTAATACTAAAACATTTTTTTTCATTTCTTTCTGATAGCAAATAGCGTCCGAAAGAGGAAAATGCGTTTTCTCTTTGATTTCGTCCTCCGGGACAACCATAACTAGAACGGTAGCACACTCGTCGAATTGAGTGCGCTACAGAAATGATACTGGTTCGAGTAATCAGATCTTTTCAAAACATTAGTTAGTCTGTCGTATGAACTTGAATGTATATGGTAACACTATTTCATATGGTTTTTTAGAAAAATCAAAATTAAAATGCAAATTAATAAGATACTATCAGTAATTTTATTTCATTTACTAGGCTACAAAGAAAGCTATTAATTCAGAAATACATAATTATAGCATTGATAATATAATCCGTACTATGAATCAGTAGAATCAGTGACTTATTTTGTAAATTGAGTAACTGCTGTTTTCCGAAAACTGAATTATCTCGAGGTATGCACAAATGTGAAAAGCATTTGTAGAACACGTGATTGCAGGAATAAACCTCAAGCAATAGTCAGATCTAAAAGAAAGATACCTCTTGTCTTTTTGAATGGTATGAATTGTTTGCTTTCTATATTACATGTGCCCAAAATCAAATTGCTAAGTTACAATACAGACTTTACAATACAACTTCCTATAGGGTAACTTGTGATAAATGAGTCAGGGTGCCACACACTGTCACAAACATACAAACCTCACACACACAGACATCGCACACCTGTAGTCAAGCACCTCTAAAGTTTTTTCTATGGAACTGGCTCAGCACTGCAGTTATTGTATGAAGAATATTTACTTTCTTACAAGTAGCAAACCGCATTCATCTAAAATTGGATAAAAGATACTCGTCAAAAGGCGAAAGGATCTTCGTATCAGCGCGAAAAGAAAAAAGGTTTCTTCTAAGATTTAATGCTCTATTGTACAAAATGTAAGTACCATATCTACTTACCTAGACATTTTATTACTTTGTCATTGCGTATGCCAGTGCCCCAAAATCCAAAAATAATTCTAGGGCAGTCAATATAAATGACTATGATACAAGGTATGTAATCTAAGCAGATATAAAAGAAATTGTAATTTATAGGTACATTTTACCCAGTCGAAAAAATGGCTGTGTGCATTTTTTTATTTGCATTTTATTGATGTACTGTTTCGTAATACCATTGGCATCAAGGAAATTATTGAAGTGGTTTAGTATTTATAATTATGACTCGTTAATAAAAAGTAGATACATTATCTGTTATTAACATTTACACATTTTAAGAATTTCCCACCTATTTAAAACATAGGTAGGAAGTAGGTTGAGTTGTGTAAAATACGCAAAAAGCAGTACTGAAAGCAAACTTGAATATTACTGAATAAATATTACGTGATTCCATAGCAGACCATCTGTACGTAGATACGTCCTCAAAACAAACATCGGTCTGTGCGTTAGGTTACGATAGAAGCCGGCGGCCTGTCGGCATTTAATGAAAAAAAGAAAAATTAATATTTCTGTTTCGGGCGTTATTATTAGTCCAAATTCAAAAATTCAAAAAGTTTTGTCATTAAGACATTGGTCTTCACATGCGCCGTTGAGCCGATTTTAAAAATTTCTTTTAATAACAAACTTACAACATTTAAAAATTTAAATACATAAAAAATAAAAAAAGTAAAACGTTGGCGCAATTTCAAACATTATTTTAAGACAAATACAGTTTAAAATTTCAAAATCGGTCGTACCGTTTTCTCAAAAAGCGCGGAATACTTTTCCGATATATTTATCTCTGTCGCACACTTGGATGTCCAGATTCGCCTTAATTTTGGCAATAACTCTAATAACATCTATATATACCTATGCAGTACATTACAGTCATTTAATATAGGTGCATATATCCATGTATCAGTTATTCTGTTTATTTCTTTATATGATTTAGAGATATTTCGCGAAATATATTTGAATTTTCAGTAAATATTGATAGATTTTAGCGTTATACAAATTAAAACTAGTATTTAATGTTTTTTTTTAAGTTATCATGAATAATTTGAGTATTATTAAACAATAGTATTTTAAACCACTCATAAATATCAAAGCGTTATTGTTAAATATCTTAGTTTGCACTACAATATTTATTAAACTATTCAACTATTAAACTCTATTTAATTTCAATCAATAAGTCCTCGTGTAAATGATAAATACCGCTCAACAATATTTTTCTGATGCTCTGTATACTAAACCACATTTGTCTTTAATTGCAATTTTAATGACAGCTTTTATTTTTTTGGTGCCAAGTGCCTAATTATCAGGTTTACATAAACTGTAAGTTGTTTTCTTTATTGACTGGCGTTGAAAAAATATTATGTTAATAGGATTTCCATATTTCTTAGGTATCAGACATACAGTCGTAATTATATGTCTTCAATACTAAAGACGGTCATTAACTCAGTTTTAACTCATGTGTTTGGGCGGTATAATGTGGAATAATAAAGATTATGAAATCAAATAAAAAAAACAGAAATGTACAATGAGAATAATTTAAATATCTTTAAAAATTCCTATTCTAAAGTACAACTAAATTTTATGACTACATGCTGCAATTAGCATCGAGTGGCTAATGCAGTAAGTATAATTCATACATACAATATAATGAGAATAAACATCTTCTAATGATGCGATATACGGTATAAAAGTATTAATGCACTGAGAATTATTCTTATTTAATTACGTAGGTACTTTTATTTTTATTTTATTTTCCATTACTGCGGTGTGTGGTTTTTTTTTACATTTTTTAGTTTCTTGCAAATTTTTGGAAATATAATAATTATCAGCTCGTAATTGCTAAATCATAACAAAGAAATACGTTTAGAGTTGGACCACCCCATCATGGGTCTAAATGCAGGACCCGCGTCTTCGTCTGTTTAACATGTGTTCATATGCATTGAGAACTTTAGGTTTGCTCGAACATGCAGTTCACGAACGGTTCACGATCATGTGAACCAATCAGACAACGCATTCTAGTTCGCGAGAACTCCAATCTATTCTCTGATTGCTTCACGTGATCACGAACCGTTCGCGTACTGCATGTTCGGACAGCCCTTATATTTTTCTAGCCGAGTGCTCAGTCAATCAGAATACACTCGTAATATAAAAATTTCAATACTACTGTGTATTTCATTCTCATCTTGTTTAAAAAAAAAAAGCAGCTGAGACAAACCCAAAACTTTCGTTTCCACCAAACAAAATACATTTTGTTCTAGTTTTGTTTTAGTTTTAAATCCATTTCAATTACCGATGGTCGGTGGACTTTTCGTTCCTAAAATAAATTAACATCTGAAAAGCTCTCCTATTTTTAGGTCGGTTTGTTTCAGATAAAATAAGTGTATAAATATTTGTTTGATGTAGTAATTTGTTAGCCAATACTTAATTATTATTTAATTCTTCTTTGCAATATGGTGTATAATAAAATGCAAAAAAAAAATCTTTTGTGTTGTGATAACAGTTCCTAAAAAATATTTATCTGGAAAGTAATAGCTAAATATTTGATAGCTACGTCTGCCTCGTAGAAAACTTATATCGGGTATGAAAAGCTAGTGTAGTAAAATAGGAGAACCGTTATCTTTGCGGCAATTTCTGTAATATGTTTAACGTATTTGCTACAAATGTGGGTAATATTATTATTATTATTAACATTATTTGTAACACTGATTTTTTACCCATCTGAAATCCTGAACAAAAATACATTGCTGCTCTGTATGAGGGAAAATAAAAAAAAATCAAAACAAATTTGAAACTTTATAAAAAGTATCTACCATGTTCCTTATAGGTATATTAAAATAACCATTTGTTAAAAACGAATTAAGTGGTTCTTTTTTAATTGTTTCGATAAATTAACTGTCATTTAATATATCTAAAATCTCACGATGCTTTGTCATGGTAAGGACATAAATTCGCCAATCGCCCTATTCATCGAATTAGCGAATGGAAAAATATATGGCGTCAATTACATTTAACCTTTAAATCTTTTAAATTGCTCTCCTAACTAATTTAATTTCTGACTCCCGACCGACATCAAGCCAACGACAAGGAAAAATTTCCTTTGGGAGAAAGCTCACATGCAACTTTATAATTTCGTTTCTAAAGTAAAACAAGATGTAGAAGCCTTAGGATTAAAAGTTATTCGCAAGTCAATTCAAATTACGAGAGAAGAAATAGTGCACGTGTGTATTTGCTCCAGTAGACTATAGGTGTCAAGTAGGAGGTCAATTTTTTTATAGTTTTACAACCATCCACATGCATATGTAAAACGGTTGTTGCGTAGTAACTGTGAAATATTTGAATAAATCTAAGTGCAAAATAAAGTTGTTTCTCATTCACATGTGTGTGCACGGATATTGTAGAGGTATAAGAATAAATATTAGTTGTTAGTGAAGAAAATACGTCTCTCATGCAGCACATTTGACATTGATTAAGTAATTAAGCAAACACATTTATACAAGTGAATTACGTCGTTTAAGAGCAGAGATATGAATGTTCAAAGCCCATTATTATTACCGGATGATTTTGAGGTGTATTTTTAAACTGGAGAAAAAGGATCGACCTTCGAGTGATCGTGCGATACATATCAAGAGACATTTGCGAACATAAGAAAATTCAAGTGGGTAGGTATTAGGCAACATAAGAAGATCAAGATTCGTTTCGCATCTTAAAATATTCAATAGGGAATGAAATAAGTTGCTATCAATGTCATATGTATAAATATAGAATCCAGGGTTTTGATATAAATAAGTAATGAGATGAATAACAAATGCCTAGCGTAAAACAATGAGATATCGCGGACATGTTAGCATAGATTTGGTAAGGGTTAAATCATCAACTATTGCGTGTTTTTTTTCTAGTTTTTTTTTTGTTGTACCTGACTAAAACTAAAATTAATATAGGTATTGCCAGATCTAATTTAACGAAAGAAAGTATTTGCGTGATTGTAATTTCTTTTTAATAAAAGCTGATTTTCACACAAGTTTAACTAATTTCTTCCCTGCCTTGAAACAGAAATCTATCATCGGAATACCTAAAAAATCTTCTTTCGCCAAGCAGATTAGAAAAATTTAGGTTTGGTTTGTTTAAAAAAAAAAAAGAAACGCAGGTGAGATAAACCCAAAACTTTCGTTTCCACCAAACAAATTACATTTTGTTCTAGTTTTTTTTAGTTTTGAATCCATTTCAATTACCGATGGTCGGTGTTCCTAAAATAAATTAACATCGGAAAAGCTCTCCTATTTTTAGGTCGGTTTGTTTCAGATAAAATAAGTGTATAAATATATGCTTGGTGTAGTAATTTGTTAGACAATACAATATTTCAAAGAAGAATTAAATAATAATTAATATTATTTAATTCTTCTTTGAAATATGGTTTACAATAAAATGCAAAAAAAATCTTTTGTGATGTTTTAACTAGTTACGTGACGTTTCGACCTTTTATTTTTACATTTTCAAATTGTGAGATTTTTTTTTATTAATTATTCTTTAGTGAAATTCCGGTACCAATTTGGGTCAATTTTGTGCCCTTAAAACCGTACAGGTATTTTACTTTTAGAAGTAATACTTCTAACTATAATCAATTTTGCCAAGGTTTTTTTTCATGTAGTCTGGAATACTCAGTCAAGTAGAATTTCTAAGATAGTGATAATTTCCATACAAGTTTTACTTGTTTAAAAGTAAAATACAAGCAACACTTTATTTCATTCGGATATGAAAAGCTAGTGTAGTAAAATAGGAGAACCGCTTACTTCGCAGCAATTTCTGTAATATGTTTAACGTATTTGCTACAATAGGCCAGAAGACTTTGCTGTTTTATGTTTAGAGCATTATGGCGTGATGATTTAAGTAATACAATTTTGACGTAAATGTACTAGTACTTTGTCTGTAACTGTACCACCTTTGTATAAAATAAATAGTTTCGTACTTGATATCACATGTCCAAAAAATACTTTGTTTTTGCTGTTAAGGTAATTGACTTGATAAAAGATATTATTTTAAAGAAATAGTTTGATCCCTTGAAAGAAACAGTAATATTACTCTTACGTTACTATATCAAATTCAAATTTCTTTACGTGAAATATTTTTTTTTTCAAATTCACTTTTTTCCTCACCACTTGCATAATTAACTTTAATTTTAATTGTAAGAAATGTCCTGTTTTTCGTAAGAGATATTATTATTTTTCTTAGTAATATCACAATTTTAGAGATTTTTTTCTAAGAAAAAAAAAAATCCCATTAATAGTAACGTAAAATATATGTATTATGGGAAGATCTCTAACATTTCGATTTTTTTTTTAAATTTCTGTACATTTACCTCTATTCAATGCGGAAAATTATCAAAAAAGTAATTTTCACCAAGAAAAAAATTACCTATTTTTTTTAGTGTGTATGGCTTTATTTTATCATTCCACTTCCTCAATATTCTTCACAATTTTCCTCCATTGAGTTTTGTTCTGTGACGCACTTTTACGGTGTAATATTCCCAAAGTTCTTAAGTTTGCTGTCACTGCATTTAGCAATTTCTTCTTCGGTTTATTTCGGTTTTTTGCCCTCTTTTTTCTTTCCATCTCAAGTCCTAACACCCTGAACTATGTTTTTCTTCTCGAACCGCCTTCTTCTGCTTTTAATTCCCCCAAAAATACTACCTAACATTTTTCTCTCCCAGACCTTTATTTTAATTTCTTTCTTTTACGTCAACACCCACGCTTCACACCCCTACACGAAACTTGGATTGCTTTCCTTGTTTATTCTTTTTTTTTTCTATTTCTCTCTCCTCTTCATTGTGATATACAATCGTACCCGCCAAGCATTTAAAATGACTTACTTTTCAAAACTATAACTTCTTATATTTATTTAGAATTGACTATATCTTTGTTCAGTTGTTGTGGCTTGTTTAATTATTAAGTACTTTGTTTTATGCTCATTAATTTTCAGCCCGTATAACATTGCAGGTTTTTCTATTCTGCTGAATATTTTTTCTAGTTTTTTTTTATCTGATTACTTATTACTGCTACGTCGTCTGCATAGGCAATTACTTAGTTAATCACTTGTGTTTGTATTTCGCTCTCTGAAAACTGCTTCTAATACTAGATTAAATAGTACCAAGATAATCCTTGTCTAACTTCAGTTTTCCTCTCGAAACGGTACGATATCTTTCTTTTGTTACTTGTTTGTTCCGCGTATCTGTCATTGTCATCCTTGTTGGTCTAATTAATTTGTTTGAGATGTTCAACTTTTGCATTACTTCATATATTTTTCTTCTCTCTATTTATTGAGTCGTGCTCTTCATAAAATCAATGAAGAGAGAATGCAGACCTCAGAATTTGTTCGGAACTAACTATTGGCTTCTCTATTGCCTCCCGTTTGTCACCGTTTGGTAGCCCTAGATCCTGGCTGTGTTTTTCACAATTCACAGTGTTTAGGATTTCATCAAAATATTCCCTTCCCCCTCCTGTTTAATTTTCTCCAATATTTCCTATTAAATCTCCGTTTTTATTCTTTAGATGCAGCGGAACTCTCTGTCCTATTTGTTTTATTTGTTTTTTGCGCCTTGGTAAAAGTTCCTTATTTCCCTGTTTTCGTGTTTTTTTTTTCTATTGCTTTCAATTTCTTTTTTATGTATGATTCCATTTTTCTTGTTTGTAAAGTTTCTCAGGTTTCTTAATTCGCCGTGTCTTTTTCTAGGTTTCTCAGTTGGTCTATCCACCAATTAACTTGTCCGATTTCACTCCTCTATAGCTTTCTGTGAACCAACCTCTGTTTCTTTTGAATTCTTTAAATTGCACATGTTGCAAGCACTCTTGAATCGCTTTCTCTATTTGTTCTCAATCCTTCTGGATATTTTCTTCCTGCTTAGCAATGTTTAATTTCTTTTTTAATTCTTGTTCTATTTTCTGTATCATGTCTTCGTTGGAAAGTTCTTCAGTGTTATATATTCGTGATATTTTTGTCGTTGGCTTTCTTATCATTTTTTGTTTAAATTTTGCTATGACTAGCATATGATCGCAGTTTACGTCCGCAGGTTCGTATATCTGTAATCTCTAGTTGGTGTTTATTTCCTATTAAGAGGTGACCAACCTGGATTTTAGTTCGTCCATCCGATGAAATTCAAGTCTCTTTGTAGATGTCTTTTTGTTCGAATGTTGTGGTTCTGATTTTCAAATTACTTTCTTCTGCAAATTGAATTACCTAATACTAACCTTTTTTTTCATTGCTATCTACTTTTACCTCCTGTGCGGATAATATATAAATAAACGAAATTATTGAAGCACAAGAAGACCAATCTGTAGGTTAAAAACATATTAAACACTCTTTTTCTTATAATTTAACATAAAAACATAAATATTACTTTAAAAAAGAGACTGAAAATTAAAAACTAAAATATGGAGGAATGTATTTTTGATAAATAAGATATGTCAGTACGATTTTTAATGCTGTTTTTATTTTTCTTTATGTAGATCATTTCTAAGATATTACGTAAATAATATTTTTTTTTAACAAAAATTTTGGTGTTATTAAAGTTGAAAGTTTAAATTGGGAATCATGTTCTTTTTAATGCTGTTATATCAAGTTCTATGATTGTGTAATCTATTTTTAAATATTGTTTAGTTAAACCAACATACACGCTGTTAAAATGTTTGCAAGGAATAGAATATATTAAATTTGAATTTTTATTAAAAGGAGTTATGGATTTTAATTTACCGAAACATAATGCTAAATTGTTTGTATTTCTATATAGCCCTACCATATTAATTTGGTTATGTTTAAGTACAGAATTAATTCTTCCAGATGAATTATTTATGTACGGAATTGCAAGACATTTGTTACTACATTAAAAAATTATGTAGTCTGTTTTATAATTTTATTTGTTAATTGTAATGGATAATTTTATTTATAAGTATGTGTCTCATTTTATTTATTTTATTATTCTAAAGTAAATATGCAATAAAGTAACAGCAACATGATATGGTAAAACAGTATAATTTGGTACATTATTTTAGTGTTATTTATTTTCCTGAATATTGTCGTACTACATATCTAAATTATAATGCCATTGTACCACAAAATCACAAAGGAAACGTTATTTCTTTAGTTGATCAGGGTACAGAATTAACCAGTTCATAGAATAGATATTCAACTTTGGTTTTAACTTTTATTGACACGTCCGCGGCCCGCGCCTCGGCTGTCTAGTCGCGGATTGGCCTCTTTGATCGAGAAAATATGCATTACATTGCCGTCGCGGTAAATTTTATGGGCCGCCAATATTGCAACAACATACTAAAACTGATCTAACCCCTCGGGATAAGATATAATTACATGAAAGAAGAAGTGTAGTAAATATTAATGACATAACAACACCATGTCATTTTGTGATATAAAGCAATTTATTTCTTCATATAGGCGGCTTTGAAGTTTCTACCCTTTGATAAATAAAATATAATTTTCAGTTTTACATATATTTGACGTTCGCTGCAATAAGGTATGTACCTACGTAATATGCAGAAACAAGTTTCTAAGAAAAACCCATTTAAAGTTTCGAAAATTGTAAGTTGAGTAGTCAGTAAGTAACTGAGTTTCAAGTAGAAAAAAAATGTAGATTCTGATTTTTCTTCTATTTTTTTTTATTGGTACTATATGTACCTAAGTCCCGCACATTTGAAATGATTACAATTTGATGCTTCCGTGTTAATAATATTTTTGGGTTACAGGGAGTTAGCCCAAAAATGTTGTTAGGGTTAAATTACAATTACTTTGATAATATGCATTAATATGTCGACTAAATTATTATGTTGTTTATGTTTATTAAGCAACTTCTGTTTTTTAAGTTCACGTTAACGATCAAACGCTAGTAAAACTGTTAGTGTCCAATAAAATAGATAATATTACGTTCAGCATAGTTTTACGCCAACCATTAGGCATTTAAATAAATTCAAAGGTTAAAAAGACAAAAGCTATAACCGGATAAGCTAGTGAAATCGACTCTTGCATAGATTTGGCTGGTATATTTTTCTAAGGTATACAGGGTATTTCACGTAACTGGTTCATTAAAAGTTTATGATGTTCTATTATTTACTTATATTTGAGATTTTGGCACCAGTATCTGTTCGATCGGAACTATAAATGTAAAATACCTTAACCAAAATATCACTTCCGATTGACCGGAAATGGATGTCAACTTTCTTATTTTAAATAGAATGATATAGTTTTTTATTCATTTTTGGATTCTACAACTATAAATACGTCAGTTTTCATTAGCTATTCCTATAGCTACATGTTGCCGTTTTTGAGTTATTTAAGTTTTTCTTTTTTTTTAGTCATAATCATTGCATCATTGAGAAATTAATATCTCGGTTAATACTGCAAGTAGAGACTCCAAATTTGCTATGTTATTAACGTAGATATAACTCTAAGAAACGGTAAGCACACTTTACAAACAATTCATAATAAGAACTTCAATACATTCTTTCACAGTTGAATGCATTTTTAAAATGACGCGTAAAATTGACCAAATGACACTGACAAACTAAAGGCTGGTGAGAGATTTTTATTGCCACAAAATACTCATTTTAGAGATGTGGTATGATATACAAAAAAAATGTTCTGAATTTTCCGCACAATTCAAGAATGGCACAATAGACAGGTTGTTCCATTAAAAAAAAAATGATGATTGCGTATGTTTTTCTTTAGACACCCTGTATATAATTTTCTTATGTTAAAAAATTTGCATAAAAATACTAATAGATGTGTCCAATCGTTTTTCTGCAAAATAATTACCTGAATTTATTCCTTTATTTTAAAATCGCAACTAAAAATACTAAGCCTTACCTCAATTTTAAACCAATTTGTTCCTTTCATCATAAACGCACTGTATAACTGTGACTAATGTCTATGACTATTCTAAACTTTCCAAAAAAAAATTCAGTCTATCCAATACTCGTTTAAATAACACATATCAATATCAGCTCATAATTAGAATGGTGTCTGCTTACACTCCCTCTAATTCCTGTGTCTAGTATCAGCGTTAGTCGAGTCTTGATGCGAGATAGTACAATTCTCCGTTAACGTTTTACGTATTGTTAATGTAATACAATGTCGGGCGTAGAAAATCCCAGAAAACGACCATTGTTTCATAGTGTAAAAAGGTACATCGGTGAATTCCTGGATATACATTATTATTGTGCTGGCTGGCACAAATCGGACTACACATTAGTGGTGATGCATCTGACCCGTTATCTAGTAATATACTCCGTATAAAGATTATTGTGTTATATCCGTAGATGTTGAGCGGTCTTTTTCAAAATATAAGTATGTTTTATCATCGCGACGAAAGCGGTTTAGTGAGAAAAAAAAATTAAACACTTAATCCTACAAACTTTTCAGCAATCCTATAGCACTTCTGCTACTTATATAAGGTAAAATATACTTAAATATATTATATATATATATAGTTAAATAAATAAATAATTTTGCTCTTTCCCAACACTGTATTGCATACTGGTGTTAGGTAAACGTTAATGCCAAATATATGAAACTTAGTACTGACCTGGCGCGCACACGAAAGTTGACCATGCTACTCATAATTCTGTATATATACTCATACATCCTGCAGAAACCAGGTCCACTGCAAGCAGAAGCTACATAAGTATGTAACGATTTATATAACTATAGCGTATAGTTGAGATAGCTTGTGCAGTATATAATTTTCGTACGTTTTTCTACTGTATAGAACTAAAGGCGATTTGTTGTAAATTGAATTGTTTTTATACTTTAAAATCTATTCAGTGAATGTCAATACAATTATCCAATTTGGTGTTTGACGTAGTATATGTGAGCTGAGAAGGTCATCAAAGGAAATAAAAGTCTCAAAGCCGGGCGCTTTTGCCGAATACTCGTTCTTTCTTTGGTGCGAATCCACGATCACCGTTCATTTAATTATTTGAAATTTTATATTTTCTGTAGTAAAAAAAAGCCAATTAAATTTGTTTTCCATTGGGATCTCGTAAACGTCGTAGTAGTACTTTTAGCATATTTAGCTTTTCAAGTCGGTATACAGAGAAATAATAACGATAATATTAGCTGTGTTCGCAGAGGAATCACAAACTAGTCAGACGCGACTCGATTGGCTTAAAGAAATCCGAAACAGTTTTCTGAAACAGATTTCACAATATCTGATTGGCTTTGACTAGTTTGTGATTCCTTTGCGAACACAGCTATTGTTTTGCTCAACAGACGACACCATTTACAGGACCATGCTAAATAAAGTACAGCGCAAAAAATGACAGAAAAGATGATACACAAACAAAATCAAAAGAAAATGTGTCATGCCAAAGAAAATAACAATAATTCAAGCAGTACTCAGTCACTAAGGTAAATGGGATAAAATAGGAGACGAAAAATTGATCGAGTGCCATATATGTACATACTACATACATATAGATTTAATCATTGTTTCCGAGGATAATAATTCTGGTGTAGCAATTTTGCTACTTACCAGCTTTATCGTATATTCAGTACTGGCAGTATCTCTCGGCTTTTTTTTTTCGAATATATTATTATTTCACTGGAATCGGTGTCTTTCAAATTAAGGCACTGCTCTCATGAGGTTCCAATTAATTACTTTTTATGAAAGAACTGTGAAAGTGTAATTTATTGCGTCGTAGCATGCTATAACACAAAAGCGTGCAACATTTGTGATTCCTGGTTCCATGTTGAAAATTACAAAGAGTTTAGTGCATCACGGTAGTCTTTATTGAAAAATAAAAGTTAATTTTTTAGTAACAAAATAAATGCAAACAAAATATAGGCTGTTCTGTTTAAATGTTTGATGTTGAAACCGTAAGTTTAGTGGAATATTGGCTGGATGATAATAAGATAGCTTCTTAAATTTAAATCTTATAAACGTTTTGACTAGTTTAATCTTTTAGAATTTTAGTGTTGTTTAAGTTAAATATATGACGATGGTTATTTTTATATTTCTTTAAAGCTGTTAAATTTATATAAGGTCTATGATTTTCGATACGATGTTTAAGAGATTGTTTTGTTTGTCCAACATACACACCTTTGCAATTACTGTACGGGATTTTTATATATAAATTCTTTGTGTGAAACAGGTTTTGAGAGTGTTATGATTTTTGCAGGGGCGGCTCCTCTTAAAGAGCCACGGTGCCATGGCCCCATCATTGCAAATAAGAAATTAATCAGTAAAAAGCTTTTATTTTGTGTAAAAATACCGATAAATACACGTACACACATACACGGCGAAATGCGCTTCGTAGTTATTTATCCAGAGAAGCGGCGAACTGAGGCCACGTCTAGAATGGCACCGATTTCAGATGCTTGTAGGTTCCGGCGCGAAGCTAGCGGAAGAGGGGATGGTCGGAGTATACGCAAAAATTACATTGAAGTGGGGCCAGCCGTATCTTGGCTCGCTGCCCGTTGGTTGATCGAGTCACGTGTCATCAGTATACCTCAGTGCTCGGCACTGTGGGGGAAGGATCTGCCACTATCACGGTAGGCAAGCGTGTGAGTCAGACAGCCGTCGAAGATCGACTATTGAAAGTAGAAACATATGCAGAGAGGCGTCGCAAACAGACTTCGGTATAGACATTTCTGCGCAATAAAAATTGGGTTTAAGAATATTTAATATTTATTAATTATAGTAATAAAGTGTAGTATTATTCTAGGATGGCAAATTAACAACTATAGTATTTCAAATCAAAATGAACTACCATTTATATCTTTCTTGGGGTAAAAATTTTGAAAATGAAATAATAAATATAATAACGGAGTTATTTCTGAAAAAATACATCATAATGTGTTTGCCATTCTTCGTAAGAAATACGCCCGCTTATGCTTAGAATATCCATTATATTTTACTCAATGATCGTTGCTTAAATAACTCATGTGCTCTGTATTGTGTTGTTTTCGTCGATATAAAATCAGAAAAATACCAGAATAGTTCTACGTTAGTTAGGTGGGGGAATGTAAACAAGTGGCCATACGTGCAGTTTAAAGACAAAACATATGCGATTCCGAAGGAATTACGTTAGTATTTATATTTAGGTTAATAAGTATTCCTGATAAGAACTTAATGCATTTTTCCTTCAAGTTGGCCGGAGATTGGGCGCACCACTTAATATTGTCACGAGCCGCCACTGGATTTTTGTATGTAAGTAGAATTTTATAAGGTTTAATGATTTGATCATTTTTTTTTTCAGATAATATTTTGATGTATGGGATTGCATATAATTTTGTGACATTATTATCATTGCACAAAACAATATCTTAAAAATCGTTTCCAAAATCATAACTCTTCTACAAATTTAACAGCCTTAAAGAACCATGAAAATAACTATCGTCATATATTTAACTTTAACAACACTAAAATTCTCGCTAAGGAAAAAACTATTATACTAGAAGTATTTTGAAAATAATTTATATAAAAAAAGATAAAAATAGTATAAACGATCGTACTGACATTGCCTTTCTTTCAAAAATCTATACATCGGTATTATAATTTTCCAGGTTTATCTCTATTGTTTAACATTTAAAAACATTTCTTCAGTACCTACTTTAAAATAAATCTTAAAAAAAATTACGTGTCAGTCGTATCTCCCAAATGAATTCAAATACTTGTAAACTTTTATATGTTATTGTTGTTGTCCCATATACAATTTTATATATATATAACAACGCAATGTTTTGAAAAACTTTAAAACAATTAACAACCAAGGTATACAGGGTGTATCCGATATAGAGGTAAATATAATAATATGTAGCAGCTGTAATCATTTACGATCAAAAAGTCTTAATGCACAGGGGGTCTATCTGTAAGCATTAACGAGAAAAAAATATTTTGTAAATGCCGTGGGCTAAAGCCGCACCTGTAAGCAACCTAAATGCTGTCCCGAGTATACCCCCACATACCACTATCATCCAGCCATTACCGCTGTTACTTTTGTGTGGATCGCCGCTTGGAATGCATGTGTATAAAAATGCAGCGCTACACAACGCAGGAATTGACAGATATCGTGTTATTTTACGGAGAGACGGGAGGAAATACAAATGACACAATAGATTCATTTTCGCGCGACATCATAGTAAAAAGGCGTGTTTGCAAAGTTTCTGTATCTACATTTATTTCTGTGTAATTCGATTCAATTCATTTTGCGTTATTTGATTAAATAAATCCAAAAGAAATAACTAAGAATGATGTGGGACCGTTTATTAACAACTAACTTTCGATTCGACAAAGCGAAAGAAAAATATTTACTTTTTTTGTAACTACTGAAATCGCATATCCAGTGAAACTCGAACGTCTTATCAGGATATTAAAAATAATACTTTGTAGACTTACCTAGAATGCTCTTAACAAATAAGGAATGTTTATTTTATAAAAAGAAGAACTTTAAAATGCCTCAGTTTTGCTATTTTTACAAGGGCCTTTATTTATTCAGCATGACGTTAAATGAACTTATGGCATACTATTAAGAATAATACTAAATGAGTGCAATGTATTTATACATAATACCACGTTTAGCGGGTGCTTAACATGATGTTTCCTTGCATCAGGCCCGGACTAAAGAATTTTTGGCTCTAAATTTTGCTTTTTTTTTTTAATGATGAAATCCGGTTTCGGCGGGTTTGTGCTTTATATATCGTGTAGCTAACACCCAAGCAAAATTTACTTTTTTATTTGATACACCCTGTATATCACAATCGATTAATTTTCGCTATATAAAAAATTGTTTCTTGCAACTATTTTTAGTAATTGAAAAATATTAAGATTAGATAAACTAGTCGAAATGTTCCACAAAATTTAAGAAACTGTTTTATTATCAACTAGCCAATATTCCACTAAACCTATTTAACAAGAAAGATAACTCTACGATGACTACGAAAAGCAGTAACCAAGAATTAATAAGCTATTCTTATATATCAATACGCTTTCGTTTACAAATGTGAAAATTTGAAAGCCCAGTTATTTATGTATTCATAAAATGTGAGTATGCCATAGACGCTACTACATTTGGTACAGGAAAGCCATTTTTCTAATACCGAGAACAAGTCTTCAATAATAATGGTATTACATTTCAATTAGCAATTATATGAAACCGATTCATGGAAACAATAATGGATTTTGTAGGTAATAAAAAGTGGAGGAAAGGCTACTTACAAATACGCCGAATAAGCTAACATGATGATGCTTGTCAACGTGTTATGTATGTACAGTAGCGGTCTTAGTTAATGCCTCTCCTTATGGCGGAAAGAATATCAAAACTACAGTCTCTGGGTATCATAGACTGTAGGTTTGTGCAGGTATAAAATAGAAAGCGTATTCCGAAGCTTATTATCGTTTAAACACACTATCATTTTTTTACTAACTCTTCGTCATAGAGGGAGACATTAATTAAGACGACCACTGCACTCCCTGTCTGTGAAATTTAAGCTATATGTATTTCTTGTATTCGTTGCAACTAGAAGGTTTGTACAACACGTATTTTTCGCGGATCGATCAAGTCATCTGTTACGCCTATTTACAGTACGTATTACTTTTAAACACACACACACACACACACACACAAACTTGGAAGAATTGCAATAAGCACGTAGATACCACATACAATACATCATTTATGGAAATCCTCTAATTGAAGCTGGAGTAATGTAGCAAGTAAGTTATCGTATTATTAGTTGGATTAAAAATAATTCAAACATCATTATTCCTATTACTGATCTCAAATAGAAATGCTGTTTGCCTCTATTAGATCGCATTTCAAGAAAATATTGACGTTTGTTGTTCCCTCTAGCTATAAACAGAAATCGCTTACGCATTCGTGTTTAGATTACAAACATACCTACAAACTTTACCTTGAATACAACATTTAATTAATTAGCTGATTAAAATAAATAAAGCAGTTAGCTTTGAATTAATAAAAACTTTTAGGCATATAGGCGCCTGCAATACGCAATATAGTTGCATAATAATCGGCTTTTCGTAAATAGATTTGTGACATATGTATATTTATTTATTGGATCTAATGATGAAAGATTTGAAAGAAAATCCAATTACGTATATTGAAGGTGAATGAAACTAAACACATATTTTGATTGAGCCCAAATTTGCGAGTAGGTGTGTAAATAGAAATTTATTTTGAGTCTTAATTAGTATGAATACAAGTACGTATGTACGCATCCTTTTTCGCGGATAGATGAGATAATCACAAAACCGCTATTCCACGAAATAGCAAGATAGAACGGGAGGGAAATGATGACACATTAAAATTGAAGTATGAAAGTAGATGTAAGTATGTTCACAGTAAAATTTACTGCTTATGTGTTTATAGACGTTAAATAAAACAATACGTCGTACGATATATAAACATATAAAATATGGATAGTAAAATGTAGGGAACTAAATTTAATTTTATTTCTTATAAACTAAAACATTAACTTAAGAATATGGAAAGAAACCCATTAACTCAATTAAAATTTAAATGATTTTAAGTTCTTGAATATATAGTACCAGTGTAAATTTTACCATTGAAACAATTTAAGATACAATTTGAATGCATTGTAAAGCTAGTGTTTGTACATATACATATGCACAGAAAAGAAGTGATATGGGCAAAATGAATAAAGATTAGATGAAAATGCCTAAAGTACTTAGCTAAAGTTAGCTAAACAATTAAAGTATAAAATAAAACTATGTATTTATAATTGACTGCATTTGTTAATATTGTTGCTTTAACCTTTCCATAAGAATATAAGCACTAATATAAGCACTATTAGACATACTTATACAGTACGTTCGACTATCCTAGGGTCAGTCGATGTTATACGAAAGTGTATGCAAGCAATACCCTACAAACGCGCTCACTTCTAGGGCAAACGACACTCGTAATAACATGATACAATTCTATTAAGTGCAAATAATCGCATGCGAGTATTAAACTACTACTGTAGTAATACAATGCATAATTGCTATTTTTATGGAAAAAAAACAATTCTAAATATAAAAAAAAGTAATCTCACATAGACAAGAGAAATAAAACTAAATACATTTAAAAAAAAATAAAATCACTTTCAGTGAGAAGATTGTACCTGTACATATACTGTTGTGTCTCGCATGCATGAATTAAGTAATTATTACTTAAAAAACAGATAAATTCTAGCCAGGAAAAATAATGAATAATCATTGCAAAAAATATGGTGATGGAATAAAAGAAATAATTAAGTGGCTATTCCAAAATACATTCATACTTATTTTACCTTTTAAAGAATATAACGGGCAGTATTCCTTTCTTTCCTATTTTGATATGACTGACGAATCTTTGTTTACATTTAAATATTTTAATGCGTCGCATAACAAATATTAATTGGAATATTGAACTGTAAAGCAATCGCTTTCTTTTATAGAGACTTTAACCAAAACAAAACAATTTTGAGGAATCAACTTAGCATATTTACTTCGATCAAATTTAATCATAATATTTACGTTTTTGCGTATGTCTATTAATGCGCATGAATAGCTCAAATATTATCTACTATTATGTAAACTAATTCAATTACCGAGGAAAGGATTATTAATATTTTTCATGCCAAAATTAGAAGTGCATGTTGCATTTCTGATTTTTTAATGGATAGAGAGCCTACCATATCCACTCACCCATCCCCCATCCCCACCATATGCATACGCCGCCTACCTCCACACAAAAGGGAATAAGTATTTCTGCGTTATCGAATTGTTTATTGACTTGTCAATAAAGACCTGCAATTGCAGTTTTATCCTATTTTAAATACATTACCTGTTTTATTTAAACGAATTACAATAGCTAAATTATTGAAAACTACTAATGGGCAAAATAGCGGAAGTTTAACAGAATTTAAATTAAAACTTAGTAAAATTTCTTTTGTTGGATTATTTCTGCTATTTTTTCGTATTTTAGCATAACTTAACGTGAAGTTAATTATTTAGTGCTTGTTAATAGGTCTACGCCTTTACTAACAAATTACGATAATATATTAAAAGAATAAACACCTTTAGGGAAAAAAAGATAACACTTTACTTGTCCCAATAAAATAAGATATTTGGTTTTAACATACAGTTTTGCCTTGATACATGTGTAGTAGCCAAATTATTATTTACCTCTAATATACTTGTAATAGTGCCAATAAAATCGAATACTTATGACAATCATATTTTTACTATCTATACATATACAGCGAGTAGTCATAGGTAATCCTTATTGATTCTATTATAATTCTTTGTTAAAAGCTACAACGTATTCTTCCAGTCCCCAATTCTTTAAATTATCTATAAATTCCATTGTAGGTTTACAGCAAATAGCACAACTCAACAGTTAAGTAATACAAGACAAAACTGCCGATACCTACGAAGGTGCGAAGTAGATAACGTACTAATCGTACACAAATGTGTGCAAGCCAGTATCCAGTAGTTTCACATCAAGGTCCGTATATACCAGGTTGCCTCGTAACTTTTAGCCAATCAAGAAAAAGAGCGCGAACGCGTCATCATGTATGCTGTGTTTAATAAGTAAAGTGGTGCATATATGTAAAAACAAATGGCGATTTGTACTCCCAGACTAAATATTTATTTTTTTACAAAAATCTTAATTTAGAAAATTTTTCAATTAATGTTTTGTCAACAAGAACGTGTCTTGAAATATAATTTCAAGTTCTTTTTATTATAACAGAATACCGCAATACCAAATTATATAGTCAAAGAAATGTTCCACATGCGTACTATAGATGGCACCGCAGTATTCTCTTATGGAAATATTACTACTACAAACGTACAACAATAGAAAATGCTGGTGGTGTCATCTATAGTGCGCCAGTGGAACATTTCTTTGACTGGAGAATGATCGCCAGGCGCGTCATCACGGCGTCATCGTGTATCCACCCTCTCCTTTCCCCGGGCCTCACATACAACTTACGAGGTAACCTTATGTATACGGATCTTGGTTTCACATCGCCGGTAACATGGGTTTCAAACATGGCGCCCAAGGAAATTCGCGGTGTCGCATAGGTGGGTGAAATTGTAACTAGAACTATTTGAATTTGTTTACAAGCAAAAATCTAACCCACAAAGCCGTTCCTTTCTGTCATTTTGTTACAGGAGTGGCATTGATGTTGTGCGATTTTCTGTCAATTGTCAGTCTGTTTGAGTATGTAGATTATTTTCTTACCCACTTTGCAAATATAGCCGCCAAACGCCATCGCGAATTTCCTTAAATTTATAGACAAAACATCAAAAGCGCCGACACTTAATGAAACTCCTGGATAAGGTTTATACTGTGCCAAGGACGCGCACCACGCAGAATCTAACGTCTTCAACCGAGAGAATACATTAAACCTCTGAAGTTGTGCAAATAAATACTTTTGAATCCAATAACCAGATTAATTGCCAGAAACACTAGAACTAACTTGCTATAATTCAAAATTGATTTATTACCAGCAAAAACACATTAGATAGTAAAATTTATTTGCATCAAGAGAGCTGTAGCATAGCACTGAATTCAAATATTTAGGACAAGTCAACGCTATACTTCTCTTTAGTTTAGAGATTCCTCTTTGTTTATTCTAAATTAATGGTATTTACAACAGATTTTAGAAGTATGCGATTTTCTGCATAAAAATCGGCATCTCAGAACACGATCTGTCGTTGGTAAAACTTTGAGAAAGTTCAACTCAACCGAAAATGAAATTTACCGAAAAGCGGAGAACCAAAAGCAACTAATGAAGCTGTTGCTCAAGATATTGCTATAGCATTAAAGGAATTTCCATAAACTTCTACTACATCTCACGTGCTGAACTATGATATAAGTTGCCGATGAGTAACCAGAATATTGAAGCGCGAAAAACATCATCCCATAGAAACCAAAATGAGTGCAAGAATTATTGAACGGGGATTTTGACCGTAGAGTAAAATTTTGCGAACAATTTGCTGTTTTCCGACGAGGCTGCGTTTGGGGTCACTTAAAATTTGTGGTTTCTACTAGACGACTGCACAATCTGAACGAATTACGGCAGAAAATAATTGAGGAAGCGCAATTAATTTGTGGAGACTTTGGAAAATGTCATTCAAGAATTTGTTTATAAACCTGCATATTGTCTATTGTCAAGAAGTGAATAGTGATTATTTCGAAAGCTTTCTTAACTGAAATCGATTTTATTTATAATTTTTTTTTGTGTTCATTTTCCTTGTTCTCAATAAATTAATCTCAATAGGGGTGCTAAACCTTAATACTGTACCCTTGAGTCAGGGTTCTATTGAAATTCATAACTATATACAAGATGCTTCATTTAAAACAAGAAAGTTAAGATCATTTCCGACTACACTTGATTCCGATATAAATACAATTATCGAATCCCCGATGATTTGCATTTAAATAGTGTGGAAAGTTTTACTGAAATCAAAGTAGCTATATTAAAAGATATTCGAATAGATCCATACATTTGCGTAACCCTGTATATAATATAGTTTATGGTGATTTTATTTATTAAATGCTGAAATAATAAATTTTTCAAAATATAAGTTTAGCGAAAAATCTGGTATTTGTAAATGCACTAGTCCATAATTTGAGGTGTAAGTACAATTATTAAACTCAACGTATTGTAGTTCTCCTAAATATAGCTGGGTCATTTACTGTTATTGCTTCTTGTCACTATTCTTAATCCAACCGTTAAAGAGGTAAATAACAAGTGGTCAACAAACGTGACTAACTACTTATTCACTGGTATATTTATAAATATGTTTTACCCAACAATACACAATTTTTCTTTCATATTTGTATATTTGAAAATGAACGAGGTCAATGAATTAAAGTTTACTTTTATTTAAATAAAAAAGCATTTAATCATATTTTCAGTCTACGTAGGCGATTAATATTTAGATATGTACATTTCGGAAATATATTAAAACTGTCAACACAGCCTAAATAAACAATAATCTCTGTTTGCAGCATCCTTCCGCAATTCTGACACAGTTCCTTAACCTTTCTCTCCAATTCTCTGCAAGCAATGTTAACTGACGAAAGGCGATAGCACAATTTATTCTTTAATAAACATTTAGTTTTATCTTTCTTGCATTTTTCATTCAATTTTATTGACGTAAGAAGGTTATCTATAGCGGCATACTTACTGATTAACTACGACTATAAGGTCTCTAACCTTTTTACATGAGTTTCGACTTCTCATTTTAGTGTAGTAGTAACTAATAATCATTAAATTAAATTATCCTTATCTAGCGTTTTAGTCGATTCTCAAGTGTACTTTATCTCTAAGCATATACATACGTATGAGACGTATATGGTCAACCATAAATGGTTTCCGCTTTTTTTCTAGTAGATGGTAGCTATTAAATCGAACTGTTTTCTATTTATAAACATAGTCATACTTACATATCAACAAACATATGATTTATTCAAATTATATGAAACAGAAAATAGGAAGTTGCAATGTTAAAATTTTATATATTTATATTTTTACGATTAATTATTATCTTTTGAATGGATAATTATAATTATATGCCATAAAGAAACGTTATTATAATATTGTTTGGGTATGTTTACTTTTCGTCTGGTGTCATAAAATTTACTCAAGTGATTATGGAGTTTTAGCGTTGTTTTAAACCAGGTACGAAAAGTTTAAGAGTTCGGAAAAAATATTGGCATTAATGAAATAATATAAATACTCATTTAATTAGACAGCAACTAAATCTTTCCAGGAAATAAATAGCAATTGTATTACTTAATGATGACGGTGGTAGATTGTTTCGGTTAATGTGTTAATCAGAAAGAGACATCGTATATAGGATTCTTATTATATGTATACTGTATATATCTATAAAATCCCTATTACTGAATGATGAGGCGAATCATACCGTATAGGCTGCCTCCCTCTGGGAATAACCAGTGGGTAGAACTTATTCTTATTGAAGCCTGTGAGTGTTTTAACTTATATTCCTCTGTATTTCACAGAATTCACAGAATTTGCTACATCAAAAGCTCTTTTAAGAGGAGTATAGTAAAAACTTTTTATACAGAGTGTCCCATGACGATTTAGACACGAAATATCTCGCCAAGGAATTGTAATATAAAAATTTAATTTGGTGAATAGATACTATTGGGAACGCAGCATAATATAGTATGTTTAGATTACTCTTAAAAGCTTTAGTTTTAGATCATGTGACATAAATTTAAAAAAAATGAACACCCTGTATATTTTTGCAGTTTTAGATTCCTCTTTATTAACTGGTTAAAATTACCTAGTCTGTTATTAACAAATGAAGTCGGTATTTTGCAGTCACTACATCGAAGTCCTGTGAAGTGATGTATGAAATATAGAGTTGACAACAAACAGATATTAACGAAATATAAATAAAAAAAAAGTTAATCTAGTGGTCTACATCCCTACATCACACATTAACATAGAACATTGTAGCAAATGTCAACGTCAAATCGACAGTTCATTATAAGAGAGGTATTATTATTGTTTATTAGTTCATAATGCCTTTTCTATTTACGCCCAGTGAATATGCTAATATGCTCACTGACTATGGCCAATGTAAAAAGATTGTAGCAGAGCTAGAAATTAGCTACATTCATTCATTCAGTCAGGTTAGGGTGGGCACTTGAGCTTGGTGCTCATTGTACCATCCTTATTGATTCTCTTATTTCCACTCGAGCAGCTTCGTGTACTCTATAAAGCCCAGTATCTTGCCCAGTGGAAACTTGAGGACTTTCGAGGGCTCCAATAGATCTCTCCCGAAATATTCCTGCCTGAGTACCTTCAGTTCCTCACATGTGTAGATTACATGTGAACTCGTTTCCTCCTGTAGCTCGCATCTTCTACACCACGGTTCGCTTACACGGCCTGTGTTGTATAGATGCTTTTTCAGAGGGCAGTGTCCAGTTACCAACCCAGTAATGGTTTTAACTTCCTTCTTACTGCGCTTGAGTAGGTTATCAGAGAAACTACCATCCCCATCCCCTATCAGCGTTTTGGTATGGAGTTGACCTTCAGTCGACCTCCATTTCTTTGTACTTTCTTTATCTAACCAGGTCCAGATCTCCCTTCTTGCGGAATCCTTAGTAATCCCACATACGGGCTCTGGACCCATGAAGTGTCTCTTAGAGCCCTCCTTGGCTAGTTCATCAGCGATTACGTTGCCCTTTATATCCTCATGTCCCGGCACCCAAATTAGAGACACCCTGTTGTCTCGTGCCAGTGCATTGAGGGATTGTTTGCAGTCCCTAACTAGTTTTGACCTAGTTACAGGGTTTGAGACTGCCTTAATGACAGCCTGGCTGTCAGTCATTATGTTAATTTTCCTCCTCATGCAGCCCCCTTTTGCAATCATTTCTGCACAGGCTGCAAGGGCGAATACCTCTGCCTAGAAGACCGTTGTATGTTTCCCTAGGCTTATGAATATCCTTTGATTAGGACTGGGCCCGCAAATACCGGCTCCTGTCCCCTGGCTGGATTTGGATCCATCCGTGTACCAGTTTTAGCTACATTATAGAGCTCGGTATTCTGATCGTTTAACACCTAGTAAAAATATATTTAAAAATGTTGAACAGAAATTACACACTGGCTATTTCCCAAATAGAAAAACGAAATAGGAAGCTCCTAGAAAAAAACTTGTTCAATCCGACGAAAATAGAATTAATATTCTTACTTATTTACAAATTAATCCCCACGCCTGTATTCGATGTCTGGTAGAAGAACTAGGTATCAGCAAATCAACAATCCAGAGACTACTGAAAAATCAGAAGTATCATCCTTGTAAGATACATCTAGCCCAAAGTTTAACATTTATCGCCCACATGAACGTCCACGTCGAAGAGGAGTACATTTTTTGAATAAAATTTTATGGAGTGACGAATCAAGATTTCATAATAACGGGACTGTTAACCGTCATAATTGCCACTATTGGTCTTCCGAAAATCCAAAATGGACAAGAGAAAACAGATTTCAAGCAATCTGGGGAGTGAATGTATGGTGTGGTGTATTTAATGGCCATGTAATTGGTCCATATGTTATGATGGCACACTAACCGGTGAGATATATTTGGGCATTTTACAAAATACGCTCCCGATCCTACATGCAGATGTTCCACTAAATGAGGCAAACAATATGGTGGCAACAGGACGGCGCTACTCCACATTTTTATTACGAAGTTAGGAATTACTTAAATAGGGTCCTTCCTGAACAGTGGCTTGGACGAAACGGTCCTATTCATTGGCCTGCGCGAGCACCAGATTTGACCCCAGTAGATTACTTTCTCTGGAGATATTTGAAAGGTATAGTTTATACGACGTCACTTTAGAGATTTAAAAGACTTAAAAAATAAAATACGAGAAGCATGTCGAACTGTAACCCCAGAAATGTGTGATTATAAATACCAACTTCATTTGTTAATAACAGACTAGGTAATCATAATAGACGTAATTGCGATAAATCAATTTAACCAGTTTATTGAGTGAAATCTAAAACTACAAAAATATACAGGGTATTCAATTTATTTTTTTTAAATTTATCTCGCGTAACTTAAAACTAAAACTTCTGAAAGTAATTTAAACACGCCATATTATGCGGAGTTCCCAATAATGTCTATCCACCAAATTAAACTTTTGATACAACTCGTACCCAAGATATTTAGTGTGTAAATCGTCATGGGACACCTGTATATATATCAGCGGATAGGTATATTAAAAATTGATATTTTTATACTCAAATCAAATTGTTCTTCAGTCACTACTAACTTTTTGCATGATGAAGTACGCATGAAGTTATAGTTACAGGGTCCGTGGTTCGGTGCACTTGGCAATGGAGTATTCTGGGTTTATACTGACCGAGGCAGTTGTCAAATTTGCAGCTCCTTGTCCTTAATAACAATTACTGAAATTATGATTTATGAAGATAAAATTTTCTAAAATATTCTTAAAAACCAGGAAATTTAATTTTAAAAACATATTTTAAATCTCATATTAATCAATCAACCAATCTATATAACAACTATATTGTTAGTTGAAATTTACAAATATTTGCAATGTAACAAATATTGTATTCACGGAAGAAAATATTTTTTTGCATTAGCTTTCAAATTAAAGAAAAAACGATCACACATATGTGTAGTATTAGCAGCACAACAAATATAATGCTTTTATTACATAAAATTAAATTAGGGTTAGGGTGGCCATACTGATCTGTTTGACCGTAACATTTTCAGATTTATCCCCTTTGTCCTAGAATGCACTCTTCTTTGCTCTCTTGATTAGACCTATCATCTTTGACAACCGCTCCATCATGTAGCTGTTAACTAAGAGGTTTTCAACGCTTAGTACTAAAAACTTTGTCCCCCTTGTTTAGGCCCTGGTATTGGCACAGTATATGAACTGGTGTTTCTTCCTCCTCTTGGCAGAATCCGTAACGTTATCTGCCAGGCCTATATTATGCATATGCCTCTTTAGTCAACAGTAATCAGTCAGCAGATATACTATCATTTTGATAGTCTTCCCATTTTTACTCAGTAGGTCTTTAGTAAATTCAGGCCTCTGTCTCTTTACGAACTCTTTTGCCTGTCTCTATTCTAGTGATTTTTGCTACAACTTCCTGGACTCATTATGTATCCATTCATTGATGGAATTTTTAAGTTGCAATTTAGTAATGCTGAAGAAAGAACCTGTTCCAACGAATGACCTTGACGAACCTCACTTGGCCAGATCTACCATAAAATCGCTTCCCTTCACATCGCAGTGGGTGCAAACGCAACCCAATGTTAATAGAGTTGTTAGGACACTTACGCAGTCCGAAATCACACGGAACTCATTGCTTTATGTATTACTTGGCTGTTAGAGAAAGTAGAGACGCTTTTGCCTAACTCGGACCATCTTTCTATTTCTTTGACACAATGATGAATTGCAGCAACCTCATCCAGGAACAGCGTCGTCTCCTTGCTGAAACTTATCGAAAGGGCTTTCTTCCAACTCTTACGCAATAGTTAGTTTTAGAGCTATCTGTATATCAGTTCGAGTCTGCTCTTACTGTTTGATACTGAGTATCCAGGTTGGATTTCTGAGCCATAGTAGTAGATAGTGGCCTCATTGATTGTATTTTGGATATGTGGGTTCCATGTAAACCTTTGATCGCACCATATTCCAATACCATTTCACCCCTCTGACATATGGAATCCCTGTACTTTGGATTAAGCAATATTATATAAAACTGAGATCTCCACTAAGTAGAAGTAGGATTCATTAAATAAAACAAACATTCTTTATGAAGCTAAAATTTTATTCTCCTAGTTTTCCTTATAGCAAAGTCTTCAATAGCACACATCTATTGCATCAATCTTTTCGGGCTCAATAGCCAGCTTAGTCAAAAAAAAAAACTTAAAAACAAAAAATGGAGCGAAGCTTTTCTCAATCGCTAAACGACAATTAAACGACTTACGATTATTGCAATAACACCATATCGGTTGTAAATGGGAAGTGTCCATACGAATTCCAACATGTATAATATATATACCTATATGTCAGCTACTTATCATATGCTGCGTTAAGCATACATATATATTTATTGTGTGGAATTTTAATGGCAATGGAGAAATTATTCCTGTTATTATTAAATAATAAAATGGAAAGAAAGAAACCAAATAACAATAAATTCAATTAGAAATGTGTCGTCCTCTCTGTAAACCGACGATGCTGTCAGAACGCCAAAAACATGCATCACGCATCCGGACTAGGGGTGTCAGATGTTTACA